>CAWZYM010000102.1:275000-377500 GCA_963966185.1 Rhabditoides inermis | reverse complement strand
ACAACCCTTGAAACGTTTTCACACGTGCCAATAAAGACTCTCTTCACAAATTCGTTGTGGTGTTGTTGTATTGCACTACTGGAATCTTCTGGAATACATTTCAGTGACTTGGATTGAAGTGCAACATGCAATCACACTCGATAAGAAAGAAATGTGTGCACGTTACTGGAATGATAGGCAGTTGGAATACAGAATCGGGTCATACGGTAGCCGAACAAATGTGATGCGCAACTGCCGAGAGGCGGTGCGACACTTCAGAAAGACAATGCACGTTTTCGATGTGAAATGTGTGAATGGTGAGCTGGTGGTTGAAATGCAAGCAACCCTAATCAGCAAGAAATCGATAACTGATAGAAAGATGAAACATCTTCGCAAAAGAAGATCACGTGTGCGCTAGACGAGTGCAACATTGAGAGGAGGAATACTGAATAACTGAATATTCGATGATCGGAAACAATTTCGATATGTTTGTGCAAGTGCAAGACAATCGAAATGTGGGAATTGTGCGAGGCAAATTGCCGCAGGCAACTGCAAGTTCAATTGAGTGAAGACACCGAGCATTGCTGGATAATTTCTCTCTGAAAGGACTAGCGCTCCGGCGCGCTGCCGCGCGCCTCCGCACTAGGTATACAAAAATAGAAAAATAGAAGAATAGTTCGTCTTGCATGTTTGATAGTTGATTGCTCTCTAATGACTCTTGGGAAGATACATACACGCAAGGGTTGTAGTTGAAGTGTTCAAGTTCTATGTATTTTGTATATATTTTTTGTCTTTTCTAACTATATATTCTACTTCTTTTTCACTTATTTTATGTTTCACAGATGTACACCGCCCCATCTCTTTCTTCTCTACACTGTTCTGTCTACTTTCCATCCTATCTCCCTCCTCCTCCCCCCCCCCTCTCTCTCTCTCTTTCCTCGACACTTTTCTACTCTCCCCTTTCTCTCCTCTCTCTTTCTTCTCCTTCTCCCTTTGTGTCGCTATCTCTTTCTCTCTTTCTCTTTCTCTCTCAGTACTATATTCTCTAGAAACAGTATTATATTCTCTATTGTCTACTGTCAACTTTCTAGAGACAATACTACTTAATACTATGCTCTTGTTTGTCTACTGCATCTTTTTCTTCTACTGTGACAACAACTTTCTAGAGACATTACTATGTTTTCTTCTGTCTACTTTCAACTCTCGTCACCTCTTCCACTCTCACTCTCACATCTGCACATCTGCAGTAATCACTATCACTGCGACTTTCGAGAGACAGTTATGTCTACTCTCCCTTCTCTCTCCTCTTTTCTCTCTCCCATTCTCTCTCTTGTATACTTTCACGTCCCCGCTCCGGTGACAACAACTTTCTAGAGAAAGTACTATGGTACCTTCTGTCTACTCTTCTATTCTCACATCTGCAGTAGTCACTGCGACTTTCGAGAGACAGTTATGTAAAAAAAATTAACAGAAAGTACTACTCTCTTCTCTACTGTCTTCTCTCCCTGCTGTCTACTCTCTCACGTTCTAAAAATATAATTTGACCGCCTGACATGTATAAGGTGAACTCGATTCTCACCTCACCTCACTTCCACTCGACACTGTACTGCATCGAAAAGCGGAATTTCAGGCTGAATATGTACAAGAGAACAAGTAATAAACTCAAAACTTAGTTTCAACTGAAAAAAGAAGCAGTACATAGTTCTATATTACGTCTACAATGATTTCGAGAAAAGAAGCCGGCTGGCGCGCCCTAACACGTTGTGCACACGTGTGAAGGAGTTTGAAACAGTTTGAGATTGAGTTTGAGATTGACAGTTTGAGATTTGATTTCGTCAATAGAAAGCACTATCTATTGACGTCTCGAAAGTTTCGAGTCGAAACAATTTACTTAACTTTCAAACTTCAACTTTTCGTTTTGTCAAAGTTATTTGTTAAAGATAGAAATTTTGTCTTTTTCAACTGACTCAATCCATTGTTGTTATATTTAGACATATTCCTATCAAAAAAGACACAACTGAGTGGATATGGGTCAGTGATTGCGAATGCCAACTATTCGATATCGATCGGTTGACCTGACGGCTGGTAGCTAGCAATCCGGTGGGCGCGACCCCAGCAAGTAACGCGCGCTCAGAAAGTGTCTAATACTGTATGAAGACAAAGTCCGATTGATCTGAAACTATGACAGAAGGGCTTTTTTGCCCATAGAAGCTTAAGTTTACAAATTGGACCCTCTATCTCGTCTGTACGAAAAGTCGATCATATTCGCCATGTTTGGTGACTTTTCAAAAAAGGAAACCAATTTCTATAATCTATTGAACGTAATCTTTCTTCTATTCAATTTTTATAGAAATCGATGATCATGAATTTTGGGTGCATTTTGGGTACATTCGCCTATTTGGGCATGAAGATGAGGTCACAGGCAGCTGGTATCGCGGCTATCGACTTTTTCTAGGTCGATTCACCTACTCTCCAAATTTGGTTCTGATTGAAGTATTTTGAAATTTTTCTCCATAGTTAAGAGATTATGTGATAACTATGATTAGGATTTCGCTATTGACGAGATATTTGGAATTTTGCGTTCTCGGGTATTGAAGAAACTTTCTAGAAGAAATCAGTGAATCAGATAGGTTTTGAAAAGAGTTATCTCTCCGGAAAGAATGACGGACAGACACACACCATAGCAAATATTAGTCTCAATGGGGGACTAGCGCTCCGGCGCGCTGTCGCGCGCCTCCGCGCTAGGTCATGAAAATGAGAAGAATAGAAATTTATACTAATATATAATTTATAAGTTTTTGTTATGATCAATAATACTGTTTATTTACAACTTCATAACATTTTGAGTGAAACTGATTATTAAAGTGTATATTTCTGAATTTAAATGTTCTCGCTTATACAGAAAGAGATTCCGCACGCTGCCTACTAATGTCTTTGAATACATAGATCAATGATAATATTATACATTTCTTTTTCTGAACTATACTTTCCTTTGCTCATAATAAAATTCTTTCTCATCTCCTCTCATTCTATCCCCCTCTTTCTCCTCTCTCCCCCCTCTCTCTCTCTGCTTCCTCTCTCTCTTTCTCTGCTCTCTCTCTCTGCTCTCTCTCTCTCTGCTCTCTCTCTCGTATTTCTTTTAGTGTTAATGCTACGAAAACAGAGAGCTTCGCTACTGCGACCTCTCTCCCTCTTTCATTTTCGCATTCTCTCTCTCTCTCTCTTTCTCTTTCTCTCTCTCTCTCTCTCTTTCTCTCTCTCTCTCTCTCTCTCTCTCTCTCTCTTTCTGTCTCTTTTTTATCTCCCTTCCCTTCTTCATCTAACTTTCCTCTTTTTCCCTCTCTTCCTCTTTTTCCTTCTCTCAAGTCTCCTCTCGCGTTTTTTTCTATTGTCAATGCAACGATAACAATATTTTTATTCGCTCTAACACTGCCTTTCTCTGTATATATCTATATGCTTCTCTCTAACTTTTCCTCTCTCCCTCTCTCTCTCTCTAACTCTCTCTCTCTCTCTCTCTCTCTCTCTCTCTCTGTTCTTTGTCAATGCATTTTTAGAGATTGAAGTAAAAATTTTGCTTGGACATGGAGCTTCCGCTGCCGGACAGCGAGATTGTGATGGTTTTTTAACCGGATAATGAAAGCAAAATTGAGAACTATCACAACGTGGATTACAGCCGAGGACGTAAACTCAACTATCTTCAAAGTTTCATACAAATTGGTTTAGTATGAATCAAGTCATGAACGCGGAACTAATCAAAATCGCAAAAGAAAAGTTCTTGGCGCGCGCATCTTTTGATAATTTGACAATATGTTCCTCACACCGTAACCAATACCGCTGAATTTTGCAGGTACGCACTATTTGTTGAAACTATTTGTTGAATGTATTTACGGAAAAGAAAGCGGAGATGTTTCTTAGATAAGACACGTTCTCTGCGAACAGCTACAAATTCGATTACTTTCGTGGTTTTTCTTCGAAATATAGGCAATGAGTGTAGTTGGAGAGTAATCACAAAGTGGACTGCGTCCTGAAGTAATATGTAAACTTTCTGAAAAGTTTCACGCAAATCGGTTCAGTAGAAACGGAGATATGCACGCGGACACACAAGAAAAAGTGCAAAAGTGACCATTTTTGGTGGTATTTCGACCATAAATAGAGGTAATGAAAGCAAAATTGAGAACTGTCACAAAGTGGACTGCATCAGAAGACGTGAACTCAGCTATCTTATGAGTTTCACGCAAACTGGTTCTGTATGAATCGAGTTATGACCGCGGAAATACTAAAAATCGCAAAAGTGAGGCGAGAGCGCGCGCGCGGCTCTTGCTAATTTGGCTATATTTTCCTTACACCGTAACCAATGATGATGAAACTTGCAGGTTAGTGACAGAACTGTTTGTTGAAAGTAAATACAGAACAAGAAGCGAAACTGTTTCTTAGGTGAGAAGCTTTTGCAGCGGACAGCACCAAAATCGGCGAATTTTGAGGTTTTTCTACCAAATATAGGCAATGAGTGTAAATGGAGAGTAATCACAAAGTGGACTGCAACCTGAAGTACTATGTAAACTTTTCGCAAAGTTTGACGCAAATCGGTTTGGTGGAAACGGAGTTATGCCCGCGGACACACAAGAAACCTCCGGCCGCTAGTCTATGTGCATGTGTAAAATGCCCTATGGTGTCTGTCCATACATCGCTCTACCGCGCCACCCACTACTCCTATCTAGCCAAACGTGACATCGATCCGATGGTCTCGGTCCCGAGATGCAGGATTCCAATTTTCAGCTCGTTATCTCTCATATCCGCGGAGCTATAAGCTTCAGAAAGTCCGACGAAATAGCGCGTAATCAGAGAGAGTCAGACACAAAAGCGGCGAAATAGTGTGTCAGATGAAGAGACGGGTCACTGGCAAATCGGGTGCGGCGAGTAGACCTTACAAGAACGAGTACTGCGAATCGCAGACTTCAGCTATCGAAAAACGGTTTTCACGTCACTCCTCTAAACTCCCTCACCTACAAATCTGCCCGTAATCTTTTTATAAATCTTCCTGGTTTCCTTTCACGAAGTGATTTAGTCGAGGCGAGGCGACACCAAACAGTTGTCGCGGGCTGTTCAAGAAAACTAGGCAATCGTGTAAGGTCTCCCTTTACTACAACATGCAAATAGGTGGCCACTACACTTCTACCGAAATTGGCATCTTTTTGTGACCTCTGACGCCTGCAATCAATTAAATTCCTCTAATCGACGTCGTTTTGTTGCCCCGCGACGAGAGAGTGTGGCGAGGTGAGAGTGCGCCAGCTGCCAGTCTGTCTGATGTCAGAGAAAGAGACAGTCAATTGTGCAAATGAGCGAGAGTATCACCATGCACTACGAAACAGCTCACCACACTCCAACAAACTATTTTCTGAGCACATACAATAAAACAATACTATATGCACTCACGTCATTCTATATTCAATCATAGAAGTGAGGCGAGGCGAAATACTATGTAACCTCCTTTTCTCATCTCTCTCCTTTACTTATCCCTCTCTTCTCACGTCTCTCTCTCTCTCTCTCCCTCTCTTCCTCTATCTCTCTCTTATATATTATGATTTTAGATTATTGATAACTATGAAGTCTACTGGGATCTAAAAATAATAATAATTGTCAACCAGCTGCTCATCCCACTCTCTCTCTCTCTCTCTCTCTCTCTCTTTCTTTCTCTCTCGCTCGCTTAAATTTTATAATATAAGACCAGTGATAACTATAAAGTATTTTTGTATCTCTAATAAATAAAAATTGTCAACCAGCTACTGATAGGCTTTTACCGCGTAGCGTGCCGGAGCGTCCTCTAAAGGCATAGGAGAGAGTGTAATATCAGAGAGTCGGAGATAATTCATATCAGTAGCAGTGATCAATGCATTCTTACTATTACGGATCTACTGATATATTTTGACCGCGGAGGCGCGCGGAGCGTGCCGGAGCGCTTTCTATGTGCATACGAGAGAGTGAAAGATCAGAAGGTCGGAGAAAATTCATATCAGTAGCAGTGATCAGTGCATTCTTACTGTTACTGATCTACTGATATATTTTGACCGCGGAGGCGCGCGGAGCGTGCCGGAGCGCTTTCTATGTGCATACGAGAAAGTGAACGATCAGAGAGTCGGAGAAAATTCATATCAGTAGCAGTGATCAATGCATTCTTACTATTACTGATCTACTGATATATTTTGACCGCGGAGGCGCGCGGAGCGTGCCGGATCGCTTTCTATGTGCATACGAGAGAGTGAAAGATCAGAGAGTCGGAGAAAATTCATATCAGTAGCAGTGATCAATGTTTCATTATAATTACTGATATACTGATCGGCTTTGACCGCGGAGGCGCGCGAAGCGTGCCGGAGCGCCTTCTATGTGCATATGAAAGAGTAAAAAATCAGAGAGTCGGAGAAAATGCATATCAGTATCAGTGATCAATGTATTATTATAATTACTGATCTACTGATCGGCTTTGACCGCGGAGGCGCGAGAAGCGTGCCAGAGCGCTTTCTATGTGTATACGAGGAATGAACGATCAGAGAGTCGGAGAAAATTCATATCAGTAGCAGTGATCAATATATTCTTATTATTACTGATATACTGATATACTTTGACCGCGGAGGCGCGCGAAGCGTGCCGGAGCGCCCTTTATGTGCATACGAGAGAGTGAAAGATCAGAGAGTAGGAGAGAATGCATATCAGTATCAGTGATCAATATATTATTATAATTACTGATCTACTGATCGGCTTTGACCGCGGAGGCGCGCGAAGCGTGCCAGAGCGCCTTCTATGTACAAACGAAAGAGTAAAAGATCAGAGAGTCAGAGAAAATGCATATCAGTATCAGTGATCAATGTTTTATTATAATTACTGATCTACTGATCGGCTTTGACCGCGAAGGCGCGCGAAGCGTGCCGGAGCGCCTTCTATGTACAAACGAAAGAGTAAAAGATCAGAGAGTCAGAGAAAATGCATATCAGTATCAGTGTTCAATATATTATTGTAATTACTGATGTACTGATCGGCTTTGACCGCGGAGGCGCGCGTAGCGTGCCGGAGCGTCCTCTAAAGGCATAGGAGAGAGTGTAATATCAGAGAGTCGGAGATAATTCATATCAGTAGCAGTGATCAATGCATTCTTACTATTACGGATCTACTGATATATTTTGACCGCGGAGGCGCGCGGAGCGTGCCGGAGCGCTTTCTATGTGCATACGAGAGAGTGAAAGATCAGAAGGTCGGAGAAAATTCATATCAGTAGCAGTGATCAGTGCATTCTTACTGTTACTGATCTACTGATATATTTTGACCGCGGAGGCGCGCGGAGCGTGCCGGAGCGCTTTCTATGTGCATACGAGAAAGTGAACGATCAGAGAGTCGGAGAAAATTCATATCAGTAGCAGTGATCAATGCATTCTTACTATTACTGATCTACTGATATATTTTGACCGCGGAGGCGCGCGGAGCGTGCCGGAGCGCTTTCTATGTGCATACGAGAGAGTGAAAGATCAGAGAGTCGGAGAAAATTCATATCAGTAGCAGTGATCAATGTATTCTTACTATTACTGATCTACTGATATATTTTGACCGCGGAGGCGCGCGGAGCGTGCCGGAGCGCTTTCTATGTGCATACGAGAGAGTGAAAGATCAGAGAGTCGGAGAAAATTCATATCAGTAGCAGTGATCAATGTTTCATTATAATTACTGATATACTGATCGGCTTTGACCGCGGAGGCGCGCGAAGCGTGCCGGAGCGCCCTCTATGTGCATACGAGAGAGTAAAATATCAGAGAGTAGGAGAGAATGCATATCAGTATCAGTGTTCAATATATTATTATAATTACTGATCTACTGATCGGCTTTGACCGCGGAGGCGCGCGAAGCGTGCCGGAGCGCTTTCTATGTGTATACGAGGAATGAACGATCAGAGAGTCGGAGAAAATTCATATCAGTAGCAGTGATCAATATATTCTTATTATTACTGATATACTGATATACTTTGACCGCGGAGGCGCGCGAAGCGTGCCGGAGCGCCCTTTATGTGCATACGAGAGAGTGAAAGATCAGAGAGTAGGAGAGAATGCATATCAGTATCAGTGATCAATATATTATTATAATTACTGATCTACTGATCGGCTTTGACCGCGGAGGCGCGCGAAGCGTGCCAGAGCGCCTTCTATGTACAAACGAAAGAGTAAAAGATCAGAGAGTCAGAGAAAATGCATATCAGTATCAGTGATCAATGTTTTATTATAATTACTGATCTACTGATCGGCTTTGACCGCGAAGGCGCGCGAAGCGTGCCGGAGCGCATTCTATGTACAAACGAGATAGTCAACGATCAGAGAGTCGGAGAAAATGCATATCAGTATCAGTGATCAATGTATTATTATAATTACTGATCTACTGATCGACTCTGACCGCGGAGGCGCGCGAAGCGTGCCGGAGCGCTTTCTATGTGAATACGAGAAAGTGAAAGATCAGAGAGTATAAGAAAATGCATATCTGTATCAGTGATCAATGTATTATTATAATTACTGATCTACTGATAGAGTTTTAACGCGGAGGCGCGCGGAGCGTGCCGGAGCGCCTCCTATGTGCAAACGAAAGAGTAAAATATCAGAGAGTAGGAGAGAATGCATATCAGTATCAGTGAATAATATATTATTATAATTACTGTTCTACTGATCGGCTTTGACCGCGGAGGCGCGCGAAGCGTGCCGGAGCGCTTTCTATGTGCATACGAAAGAGTAAAAAATCAGAGAGTCGGAGAAAATGCATATCAGTATCAATGATCAATGTTTTATTATATTACTGATATACTGAACGGCTTTGACCGCGAAGGCGCGCGAAGCGTGCCGGAGCGCCTTCTATGTGCATACGAAAGAGTAAAAAAACAGAGAGTCGGAGAAAATGCATTTCAGTATCAGTGATCATTATATTATTATAATTACTGTTCTACTGATCGGCTTTGACCGCGGAGGCGCGCGAAGCGTGCCGGAGCGCCTCCTATGTGCATCCGAGAAAATGAAATATCAGAGTCGGAGAGAATGCATATCAGTATCAGTGATCAATATATTATTATTATTATTACTGATCTACTGATAGGCTTTGACCGCGGAGGCTCGCGAAGCGTGCCGGAGCGCTTTCTATGTGAATCCGAGAAAGTGAAAGATCAGAGAGTATAAGAAAATGCATATCTGTATCAGTGATCAATGTATTATTATAATTACTGATCTACTGATAGAGTTTTAACGCGGAGGCGCGCGGAGCGTGCCGGAGCGCCTCCTATGTGCATCCGAGAGAGTGAAATATCAGAGAGTCGGAGAGAATGCATATCAGTATCAGTGATCAATATATATATTATTATAATTACTGATCTACTGATCGGCTTTGACCGCGGAGGCGCGCGAAGCGTGCCGGAGCGCCCTCAATGTGCAAACGAAAGAGTAAAATATCAGAGAGTAGGAGAGAATGCATATCAGTATCAGTGAATAATATATTATTATAATTACTGTTCTACTGATCGGCTTTGACCGCGGAGGCGCGCGAAGCGTGCCGGAGCGCTTTCTATGTGCATACGAAAGAGTAAAAAATCAGAGAGTCGGAGAAAATGCATATCAGTATCAATGATCAATGTTTTATTATATTACTGATATACTGAACGGCTTTGACCGCGAAAGCGCGCGAAGCGTGCCGGAGCGCCTTCTATGTGCATACGAAAGAGTAAAAAAACAGAGAGTCGAAGAAAATGCATTTCAGTATCAGTGATCATTATATTGTTATTTTTATTACTGATCTACTGATACGTTCTGACAGCGAAGCGTGCCGGAGCGCCTTCTATGAGCATAGTGAATACACGTGTAGAAAAGCAGTCAACCAGATACTATCAACCAGATAGACTGTGACACTTTCTAATTATTTAAAATTACTGAAAATTAAAAAAAAATAAGATAATGAATAAAGATCAGTCATCTACTGGAGGACTGACAACATCACTTCTAGCACAGCTCCTAATAGCACTTCCAGAGTACATATCAAGTCAATCTATATATCAATCGATAGATAATTTTTTCCTCTATTTTATAACTATATTTCTAGCGCGCGAAGCGCGCTAGTCGCCACTCTCCCCCCTAAAATGTCAGATGCCGTTTGTTTGTTTGTTGTCCGCTCACGTACAGAGTTTCTGGGTAGAGATCTCGAGCTGACCTTCTAGACTTAAGCTAAGGTGGTCCATGAGACGGCACACCTAACTTTACATCTCATTTGCATATTTCCTTATATGGGTTCACATAGAGGGTCGAATTTTTGACGCTCTCTAAAACTGTACTCAGCCTACGTACAGGTACCATACTTGGCACTTATAGTTAACTGGTACAAGTGATTATAAAACAGGTAAATGAGCTCTTTTGCATCACTCCTTATATGGGTTCACTAACAACTCTGGACTTAGAATCTGAAACTTGTGACGTTTCTATATGAACTATTTCAGTTTCAGACTTAGAAACTTCATACTTGGTACAAGTAACAAGTAAACAAGTTTAAAAAATTTGGTAAACAACAACAGTAAACAAGTAAACAAATAAGTAAACAACTCCAAATCTCATTTTAAATGTATCTAACGTGTACTAGACCAAGTACTGAGTTCATATTTGTTGTTTACAAGTGAAGTAAACAAGTAAACAACTGATTTCATATTTGTTGTTTACAAGTAAAGTAAACAAGTAAACAAGTTTGTAAACAATTCAAAAATGTGTTTAAAGTCTCTAACATGAAGTACACAAAGTACAGAGTTTTATTTTGTTGTTTGTTTATGATGTAAACAAGTAAACAAAAAAGAAAACAAGTACAAATCTCATTTATTAGGTATCTAACGTGTACTAGACCGACTACTGAGTTCAGAGTTGTTGTTAAAAGTTATGCTATGACTATATAGTTAGAGATTATACAGCGGAAAGGCGAGCGCGCCGAAGGCGCGCGAGCCTTGGAGCGAACGCGGCGCGAAGCGCCGCCACTAGCGGCCGGAGGCGAGCGAAGCGAGCCTCCGGCCGCTTCGCCCTCCTCCCCTAAAATTTCCTATGGCGTTTGTTTGTCCAGAGTCATAACTCATTACTCTTTCCACGAATCAGGATACAACTTCAGGGTTAAGGTTTGGTGTCACCTGAGACGCGATGGTTACTCTGACATCTCATTTGCATAACTCCTTATATGGGTTCCACGAGAGGAACTTTGGACTTTGACTCGAAAACACACTTTTCACATTAACTCGATAACGAATTGAGACAGACGGTTCATATTCACACCTTGCAACAACCTAACTAAGACAAAAGTTTTAGTAAACATATTATGTAAACAAGTAAACAAATAAACAAATTACGTAAACATTCTCGGAAATCTTAATAACTCAGTCAGTTTTGAAGGTAGACACTTCAAACTCATACCATAACACAATTACACAAGTACATTTATGATAGTAAACAACTCATGTCAACAAGTAAACAAAAAAGTAAACAACACAAACTTCCATTTTAAAGGTATCTAACATGTACTAGACCGTGTACTGAGTTCAATTTTGTTGTTTACAGAAAAAGTAAACAAGTAAACAAAAAAGTAAACAAAACCAAAACTCATTCTAAAGGTGTCTAAGATGTACTAGATGGGTTGGTTCGTTGGTTCCTAGATTCTCGTGCAGCAAAACATCAAATTCAGTCCTTTCACTAAAACCAAGTCGATTCCTTCGTCGCCGATTCCTTGGTTTGCAGGGTTTTATGCACTTTTGAACGATCACCACGTCTTCAGATTCAGTCGTGGTAGATCATGAAAACTGTCAGTGGTTCTAGACATCCATAACTACACATGCGATTTTTCTTCAGACTCTATCACTTCTCTACGATATATCACGAATTTTCAAAGTTTCCGAGCCGTAAAATTTTTACACCTCTGTTACTTTTTACTGAACGAGAGTTGAGAGCTGCATTTTGTGATTTCATTATCAGTACACGCAAATCATCTACTATGAATAATTTCAGAATTTTAACTAATTTTTTTCATTTTTTGCCTCTCGCCCCGGCGGCAGGGGCTATATAAAATTTGCTATGGCGTATGTATGTTTTTCCAGGCTCATATCTCAAGTCTCAAAAGTCCGATCCTTGTCAACTCGGCACGATTTGATGGGTCCCTTGACCGTACGCAATCGTTCCATTTTCATTAACCCAGCTCACCTGCACAGGTAGATACACCTGAAAATATCGATTTTTTGACCACTTTCCACTTTTGAGTCCCAATAACTTTCTCCACAAACTTGTAGCAGTACTGATACTTTCTAGAACTAACATGTAGACAAGTATCTCGCTTGAGGTAAACAATTCAGGTAAACAAGTAAACAAGGAAGCAAACTACACACAATATAAGTGTATGTTTTCAGTGTCAGATTACAAAACCATCTACTGTGTCCACTAATGAGATAGTTGGAAGCTGGATTTTATCATTTAATTATAAGTGTATCAATACCATCTCGTATGCAAATTACCAGAATTTTAGCTATTTTTTGAATTTTAATTTATTTTCAAAAAAACACATTTTAAATGCTCAGAAATATTTGAAAATTCATAACTCGGTTATTTGTCGAGGTAGAAGGTTCATATTTCGTACAGGTAACAAGCAAACAAGTACTAAATTTTAGATAAACAATTCGTCCTCATTCACCTCATTTACATATTCCAAATAAGGTCATGTGCATTTCTCAGCTTGTATTACTGCTACGAACTTCATACTTGGTATAGGTAACAAGTAAACAAGTACGATGTTTACGTAAACAAAACAGATAAACAAGTAAACAAAAAAAGTAAACAACTCCAAATCTTCTGATTTTGATGTCTAATCGATACTAGACCAGACGGAGAGTTACAATGTAGTGTTTACAAGTCAGGTAAATAAGTAAACAAAGTTGTTAACACCTCCAAAACTAGAGATTTTGATATCTAAAGTGTACTAGACTTGATAGAAAGTTCATTTCAGATGTTTATAAGTCAGGTAAACAAGTAAACAAAAAAGTAAACAACTCCAAATCTTCTGATTTCAATGTTTGATGTAAACTAGACCCAAAGGAGAGTTCATATTTAATGTTTACAAGTCATGTAAACAAGTAAACACAAATGTAAACAACTATAAAACTTGAGATTTCCATGTCTGATGTGTACTAGAGCTGTAGTAGAGTTCAGATTTGAAGTTTTGATGATTTGACGTGGAGAGGCGAGCGCGCCGAAGGCGCGCGAGCCTCGATCGCCACTCTCCCCCCCTAAAATTTCCTATGGCGACCGTATGTCCAGAGTCATAACTCATTACTCTTTTAACGAATCAGGATACAACTTTGAGGTTAAGGTTTGGTGTCACCTGAGACGCGATGGTTACTCTGACATCTCATTTGCATAACTCCTTATATGGGTTCCACGAGAGGAACTTTGGACTTTGACTCGAAAACAGACTTTTCATTATAACTCAAAAACGAATTGAGGTAGAGAGTTCATATTCACACCATACAACTACCTAACTAAGACAAAATATTTAGTAAACATATTATGTTAACAAGTAAACAAGTAAACAAATTATGTAAACAATCTCGGAAACCTTAATAACTTTGTTAGTTTTCAAGGTAGACACTTCATACTCATACCATAACACAAGTACACAAGTACATTTATGATAGTAAACAACTCATGTCAACAAGTAAACAAAGAAGTAAACAACACATACATTCTTTTCAGAGGTATCTAACGTGTACTAGACCATGTACTGAGTTCAAATTTGTTGTTTACATGGAAAGTAAACAAATAAACAAGAACGTAAACAACCACAAATCTCATTTAAAAGATTTCTAACGTGTACTAGACCAAGTACTGAGTTCATATTTGTTGTTTACAAGTAGAGTAAACAAGTAAACAACTTTGTAAACAAATCAGAAATGTGTTTTTAAAGTCTCTAACGTGAAGTACACTAGGTACTCATTTCTATTCTATTGCTTATTTGACATGAAAACAAGTTAACAAAAAAAGTAAACAAGTACAGATGTAGACTTGGAGGCGAGTTCAAAAATGTTGTTTACAGGTGATGTAAACAAGTAAACAACTTTGTAAACAACCTGAAAATGTGTTTCAAAGATGTCAGATGTTTAGTAACATTATTGGTGAGTTCAAAAATGTTGTTTACAGATGTTGTAAACAAGTGAACAAATTTGTAAACAACCTGAAAACGTGTTTTAAAGGTGTATAACGTGTAGCAGACTTAAATGGGAGTTCAAAAATGTTGTTTACAGAAAGTGCAAACAAGTAAACAAATTTGTAAACAACGTTCAATTGTCTTCATTTTTGGTATTTCGTCTTGTAATGTACTTCTCAGTTGGTTAAGAGGTTTGTGGACATAACTTAGTTATGAAATTAGATTTTTGAGTGTAGTTTGAGAGTTGAGGCCGCCGAAGGCGGCCCTAGCCCGAGCGGCGCGCCAGCGCCGCTCGGGCTAGTCGCCCTCCTCCCCTAAAATTTCCTATGGCGTTTGTTTGTCCAGAGTCATAACTCATTACTCTTTCCACGAATCAGGATACAACTTCAGGGTTAAGGTTTGGTGTCACCTGAGACGCGATGGTTACTCTGACATCTCATTTGCATAACTCCTTATATGGGTTCCACGAGAGGAACTTTGGACTTTGACTCGAAAACACACTTTTCACATTAACTCGATAACGAATTGAGACAGACGGTTCATATTCACACCTTGCAACAACCTAACTAAGACAAAAGTTTTAGTAAACATATTATGTAAACAAGTAAACAAATAAACAAATTATGTAAACATTCTCGGAAATCTTAATAACTCAGTCAGTTTTGAAGGTAGACACTTCAAACTCATACCATAACACAATTACACAAGTACATTTATGATAGTAAACAACTCATGTCAACAAGTAAACAAAAAAGTAAACAACACAAACTTCCATTTTAAAGGTATCTAACATGTACTAGACCGTGTACTGAGTTCAATTTTGTTGTTTACAGAAAAAGTAAACAAGTAAACAAAAAAGTAAACAAAACCAAAACTCATTCTAAAGGTGTCTAAGATGTACTAGATGGGTTGGTTCGTTGGTTCCTAGATTCTCGTGCAGCAAAACATCAAATTCAGTCCTTTCACTAAAACCAAGTCGATTCCTTCGTCGCCGATTCCTTGGTTTGCAGGGTTTTATGCACTTTTGAACGATCACCACGTCTTCAGATTCAGTCGTGGTAGATCATGAAAACTGTCAGTGGTTCTAGACATCCATAACTACACATGCGATTTTTCTTCAGACTCTATCACTTCTCTACGATATATCACGAATTTTCAAAGTTTCCGAGCCGTAAAATGTTTACACCTCTGTTACTTTTTACTGAACGAGAGTTGAGAGCTGCATTTTGTGATTTCATTATCAGTACACGCAAATCATCTACTATGAATAATTTCAGAATTTTAACTAATTTTTCATTTTTTGCCTCTCGTCATTTTTTGCCTCTCGCCCTCCTCCCCTAAAATTTCCTATGGCGTTTGTTTGTCCAGAGTCATAACTCATTACTCTTTCCACGAATCAGGATACAACTTCAGGGTTTTGGTGTCACCTGAGACGCGATGGTTACTCTGACATCTCATTTGCATAACTCCTTATATGGGTTCCACGAGAGGAACTTTGGACTTTGACTCGAAAACACACTTTTCACATTAACTCGATAACGAATTGAGACAGACGGTTCATATTCACACCTTGCAACAACCTAACTAAGACAAAAGTTTTAGTAAACATATTATGTAAACAAGTAAACAAATAAACAAATTATGTAAACATTCTCGGAAATCTTAATAACTCAGTCAGTTTTGAAGGTAGACACTTCAAACTCATACCATAACACAATTACACAAGTACATTTATGATAGTAAACAACTCATGTCAACAAGTAAACAAAAAAGTAAACAACACAAACTTCCATTTTAAAGGTATCTAACATGTACTAGACCGTGTACTGAGTTCAATTTTGTTGTTTACAGAAAAAGTAAACAAGTAAACAAAAAAGTAAACAAAACCAAAACTCATTCTAAAGGTGTCTAAGATGTACTAGATGGGTTGGTTCGTTGGTTCCTAGATTCTCGTGCAGCAAAACATCAAATTCAGTCCTTTCACTAAAACCAAGTCGATTCCTTCGTCGCCGATTCCTTGGTTTGCAGGGTTTTATGCACTTTTGAACGATCACCACGTCTTCAGATTCAGTCGTGGTAGATCATGAAAACTGTCAGTGGTTCTAGACATCCATAACTACACATGCGATTTTTCTTCAGACTCTATCACTTCTCTACGATATATCACGAATTTTCAAAGTTTCCGAGCCGTAAAATGTTTACACCTCTGTTACTTTTTACTGAACGAGAGTTGAGAGCTGCATTTTGTGATTTCATTATCAGTACACGCAAATCATCTACTATGAATAATTTCAGAATTTTAACTAATTTTTCATTTTTTGCCTCTCGTCATTTTTTGCCTCTCGCCCTCCTCCCCTAAAATTTCCTATGGCGTTTGTTTGTCCAGAGTCATAACTCATTACTCTTTCCACGAATCAGGATACAACTTCAGGGTTAAGGTTTGGTGTCACCTGAGACGCGATGGTTACTCTGACATCTCATTTGCATAACTCCTTATATGGGTTCCACGAGAGGAACTTTGGACTTTGACTCGAAAACACACTTTTCACATTAACTCGATAACGAATTGAGACAGACGGTTCATATTCACACCTTGCAACAACCTAACTAAGACAAAAGTTTTAGTAAACATATTATGTAAACAAGTAAACAAATAAACAAATTATGTAAACATTCTCGGAAATCTTAATAACTCAGTCAGTTTTGAAGGTAGACACTTCAAACTCATACCATAACACAATTACACAAGTACATTTATGATAGTAAACAACTCATGTCAACAAGTAAACAAAAAAGTAAACAACACAAACTTCCATTTTAAAGGTATCTAACATGTACTAGACCGTGTACTGAGTTCAATTTTGTTGTTTACAGAAAAAGTAAACAAGTAAACAAAAAAGTAAACAAAACCAAAACTCATTCTAAAGGTGTCTAAGATGTACTAGATGGGTTGGTTCGTTGGTTCCTAGATTCTCGTGCAGCAAAACATCAAATTCAGTCCTTTCACTAAAACCAAGTCGATTCCTTCGTCGCCGATTCCTTGGTTTGCAGGGTTTTATGCACTTTTGAACGATCACCACGTCTTCAGATTCAGTCGTGGTAGATCATGAAAACTGTCAGTGGTTCTAGACATCCATAACTACACATGCGATTTTTCTTCAGACTCTATCACTTCTCTACGATATATCACGAATTTTCAAAGTTTCCGAGCCGTAAAATGTTTACACCTCTGTTACTTTTTACTGAACGAGAGTTGAGAGCTGCATTTTGTGATTTCATTATCAGTACACGCAAATCATCTACTATGAATAATTTCAGAATTTTAACTAATTTTTCATTTTTTGCCTCTCGTCATTTTTTGCCTCTCGCCCTCCTCCCCTAAAATTTCCTATGGCGTTTGTTTGTCCAGAGTCATAACTCATTACTCTTTCCACGAATCAGGATACAACTTCAGGGTTAAGGTTTGGTGTCACCTGAGACGCGATGGTTACTCTGACATCTCATTTGCATAAGTCCTTATATGGGTTCCACGAGAGGAACTTTGGACTTTGACTCGAAAACAGACTTTTCACTATAACTGAATAACGAATTGAGGTAGAAAGTTCATATTCACACCATACAACTACCTAACTGAGACAAAAGATTTAGTAAACATGTTATGTAAACAAGTAAACAAGTAAACAAATTATGTAAACAATCTCGGAAACCTTAATAACTTTGTTAGTTTTCAAGGTAGACACTTCATACTCATACCATAACACAAGTGCACAAGTACCTTTATGATAGTAAACAACTCATATCAACAAGTAAACAAAGAAGTAAACAACACAAAACTTCATTTCAGAGGTATATATCGTGTACTAGACCAAGTACATAGTTTGATTTTGTTGTTTATTTGGCATGTAAACATGTAAACAAATAAGTAAACAACTCCAAATCTCATTTCAAAGGTATATACCGTGTACTAGACCAAGTACTGAGTTCATATTTGTTGTTTACAAGTGAAGTAAACAAGTAAACAAGTTTGTGAACAACTCAGAAATGTGTTTTAAAGGTATTTAACATGAAGTACACAAAGTACAGAGTTTGATTTTGTTGTTGTTTTTGATGTAAACAAGTAAACAAAAAAGTAAACAAGTACAAATCTTATTTAATAGGTATCAAACGTGTACTAAACCGGGTACTGAGTTCAGAGTTGTTGTTTAAAGTTATGTTATGAGTATATTTTTAGAGGTTATACAGCGGAAAGGCGAGCGCGCCGAAGGCGCGCGAGCCTTGGAGCGAACGCGGCGCGAAGCGCCGCCACTAGCGGCTGGAGGCGAGCGAAGCGAGCCTCCGGCCGCTAGTCGGGTGTATGTGTAAAATGCCCTATGGTGTCTGTGCGTCCATCGCTCTACCGCGCCAGCCACTACTCCTATCTAGCCAAACGTGACATCGATCCGATGGTCTCGGTCCCGAGATGCAGGATTCCAATTTTCAGATCTTTATCTCTCATATCCGCGGAGCTATAAGCTCAAGAAGGTCCGACGAAATAGCGCGTAATCCGAGAGAGTCAGACAGAAAAGCAGCGAGATAGTGTGTCAGATGAAGAGACGGGTCACTGACGAATCGGGTGCGGCGAGTAGACCTTACAAGAACGAGTACTGCGAATCGCAGACTTCAGCTATCGAAAAACGGTTTCGACGTCACTCCTCTACACTCCCTCACCTACAAATCTGCCCGTAATCTTTTTAGAAATCTTCCTGGTTTCCTTTCACGAAGTGATTTAGTCGAGGCGAGGCGACACCAAACAGTTGTCGCGGGCTGTTCAAGAAAACTAGGCAATCGTGTAAGGTCTCCCTTTACTACAACATGCAAATAGGTGGCCACTACACTTCTACCAAAATTCGCATCTTTTTGTGACCTCTGACGCCTGCAATCAATTAAATTCCTCTAATCGACGTCGTTTTATTGCCCCGCGACGAGAGAGTGTGGCGAGGTGAGAGTGCGCCAGCTGCCAGTCTGTCTGATGTCAGAGAAAGAGACAGTCAATTGTGCAAATGAGCGAGAGTATCACCATGCACTACGAAACAGCTCACCACACTCCAACAAACTATTTTCTGAGCACATACAATAAAACAATACTATATGCACTCACGTCATTCTATATTCAAAGATAGAAGTGAGGCGAGGCGAAATACTATGTAACCTCCTTTTCTCATCTCTCTCCTTTACTTATCCCTCTCTTCTCACGCCTCTCTCTCTCTCTCTCTCTCTCTCTCTCTTTCTCTCCCTCTCTTCCTCTATCTCTCTCTTATATATTATGATTTTAGATTATTGATAACTATGAAGTCTACTGGGATCTAAAATAAATAATAATTGTCAACCAGCTGCTCATCCCACTCTCTTTCTCTCTCTCTCTCTCTCTCTCTCTCTCTCTCTCTCTCTCTTTCTCTCTCGCTCGCTTAAATTTTATAATATAAGACCAGTAATAACTATAAAGTATATTTGTATCTCTAATAAATAAAAATTGTCAACCAGCTACTGATAGGCTTTTACCGCGGAGTGTGCCGGAGCGCCCTCTATGAGCATACGAGAGAGTGAAAGATCAGAGAGTAGGAGAGAATGCATATCAGTATCAGTGTTCAATATATTATTATAATTACTGATCTACTGATATATTTTGACCGCGGAGGCGCGCGGAGCGTGCCGGAGCGCTTTCTATGTGCATACGAGAGAGTGAAAGATCAGAGAGTCGGAGAAAATTCATATCAGTAGCAGTGATCAATGCATTCTTACTATTACTGATCTACTGATATATTTTGACCGCGGAGGCGCGCGGAGCGTGCCGGAGAGCTTTCTATGTGCATACGAGAGAGTGAAAGATCAGAGAGTCGGAGAAAATTCATATCAGTAGCAGTGATCAATGCATTCTTACTATTACTGATCTACTGATATATTTTGACCGCGGAGGCGCGCGAAGCGTGCCGGAGCGCTTTCTATGTGCATACGAGAAAGTGAACGATCAGAGAGTCGGAGAAAATTCATATCAGTAGCAGTGATCAATGCATTCTTACTATTACTGATCTACTGATATATTTTGACCGCGGAGGCGCGCGGAGCGTGCCGGAGCGCTTTCTATGTGCATACGAGAGAAAGAAAGATCAGAGAGTCGGAGAAAATTCATATCAGTAGCAGTGATCTATGCATTCTTACTATTACTAATCTACTGATATATTTTGACCGCGGAGGCGCGCGGAGCGTGCCGGAGCGCTTTCTATGTGCATACGAGAAAGTGAACGATCAGAGAGTCGGAGAAAATTCATATCAGTAGCAGTGATCAATGCATTCTTATTATTACTGATATACTGATATACTTTGACCGCGAAGGCGCGCGGAGCGTGCCGGAGCGCTTTCTATGTGCATACGAGAATGTGAACGATCAGAGAGTCGGAGAAAATGCATATCAGTAGCTGTGATCAATTTATTCTTATTATTACTGATCTACTGATAGAATTTGACCGCGGAGGCGCGCGGAGCGGCTATCTATGATCATAGGCGAGAGTAGATATTTCATAATATTAGATCCGTGATAACTAATCGTTGTCAACCAGCTACTGATAGGATTTGACCGCGGAGGCGCACGGAGCGGCTATATATGATCATAGGCGAGAGTAGATATTTTATAATATTAGATCCGTGATAACTAATCATTGTCAACCAGCTACTGATAGATTTGACCGCTGAGGCGCGCGGAGCGGCTGTCTGTGATCAAAGGCGAGAGTAGAGATTTTATAATATTAGATCCGTGATAACTAATCATTGTCAATAGAGATTTTATAATATTAGATTCGTGATAACTAATCATTGTCAACCAGCTACTGATAGAATTTGACCGCTGAGGCGCGCGGAGCGGCTGTCTGTGATCAAAGGCGAGAGTAGAGATTTTATAATATTAGATCCGTGATAACTAATCATTGTCAACCAGCTACTGATAGAATTTGACCGCTGAGGCGCGCGGAGCGGCTGTCTGTGATCAAAGGCGAGAGTAGAGATTTTATAATATTAGATCCGTGATAACTAATCATTGTCAATAGAGATTTTATAATATTAGATTCGTGATAACTAATCATTGTCAACCAGCTACTGATAGAATTTGACCGCTGAGGCGCGCGGAGCGGCTGTCTGTGATCAAAGGCGAGAGTAGAGATTTTATATTATTAGATTCGTGATAACTAATCATTGTCAACCAGCTACTGATAGAATTTGACCGCTGAGGCGCGCGGAGCGGCTGTCTGTGATCAAAGGCGAGAGTAGAGATTTCATAATATTAGATCCGTGATAACTGATCATTGTCAACCAGCTACTGATAGATTTTGACCGCGGAGGCGCGCGGAGCGGCTATCTATGATCGTAGGCGAGAGTAGAGATTTTATGACGAGAAAGTGAAAGATCAGAGAGTATAAGAAAATGCATATCTGTATCAGTGATCAATGTATTATTATAATTACTGATCTACTGATAGAGTTTTAACGCGGAGGCGCGCGGAGCGTGCCGGAGCGCCTCCTATGTGCATACGAGAGAGTGAAATATCAGAGAGTCGGAGAAAATGCAAAACAGTATCAGTGATCAAGATATTATTATTTTTGATCTACTGATAGACTTTGACCGCGGAGGCACGCGATAGCGTGCCGGAGCGGCTATCTGAGATCATAGGCGAGAATAGATATTTTATAATAGTAGATCCGTGATAACTAATCATTGTCAACCAGCTACTGATAGGATTTGACCACAGAGGCGCGTGGAGCGGCTATCTATGATCATAGGCAAAAGTAGATATTTTATGATATTAGACCCTTGATAACTAATAATTGTCAACCAGCTACTGATAGGATTTGACTGCGGAGGCGCGCGGAATGTGCCGGAGCGGCTATCTGAGATCATAGGCGAGAGTAGATAATTTATGATATTGATCAGTGATAACTAATAATTGTCAACCATATACTGATAGGATTTGACCGCGGAGGCGCGCGAAGCGGTTATCTATGATCATAGGCGAGAGTAGATATTTTATGATTTTAGATCAGTGATAAATTCTAACTTTCAACCAACTACTGTTATATATTACTGATCTACTGATATACTTTCATCGCGGAGGCGCGCGGAGCGCCGGAGCGCCTTCTATGAGCATAGTAAAAATAATATCTGTCGAAAAGCAGTAAATATCAACCAGATAGACTTAGACTTGGACACTTTCTAAATACTTGATAATACTGAAAATTGAAAAAGATAAGAAAATAAATAAAGATCAGTCATCTACCGAAAGAGTGACAACAGCGCTTCTAGCACAGCTCCTAATAGCACTTCCAGGGCACATGTCAAGTCAATCTATATATCAATCGATAGATAATTTTCTCCTCTATTTTATACCTATATTTCTAGCGCGCGAAGCGCGCTAGTCGCGCCCGCTGCGCCGGTCTGTCTAAATGTCCTATGGTGTACATCCGTACATGGTTTTCCCTGCGCCACGGCTCTATGGATTTCGCTAAATTTGATATTGCCGGAAAGCCCTCGATCTGTAGATGCTCAATTTAAACCTCCACCCTTTTATCTCTCATATCCGCGGAGTTATAAGCTCAAGAAAGTCCTGACGAAATAGCGCGTAATCAGAGAGCGTCAGATAGAAAAGAGGCGAGACAGTGTGTCAGTTGAAGAGACGGGTCACTGGCAAATCGGCTGCGGCGAGTAGACCTTACAAGAACGAGTACTGCGGATCGCAGACTTCAGCTATCGAAAAACGGTTTCGACGTCACTCCTCTACACTCCCTCACCTACAAATTGGCCCGTAATCTTTTTATAACTCCTCCTGGTTTCCTTTCGCGAAGTGATTTAGTCGAGGCGAGGCGACACCAAACAGTTGTCGCGGGCTGTTCAAGAAAACTAGGCAACCGTGTAAGGTCTCCATTTACTACAACATGTATATAGGTGGCCACTACACTTCTACAAAAAATTGCATCTTTTTGTGAACTCTGACGCCTGCAATCAATTGAATTCTTTTAATCGACGTCGTTTTATTGCCCCGCGACGAGAGAGTGTGGCGAGGTGAGAGTGCGCCAGCTGCCAGTCTGTCTGATGCCAGAGAAAGAGACAGTCAATTGTGCAAATGAGCGAGAACATCACCATGCACTACGAAACAGCTCCCCTCACTCCAACAAACTGCGCGATCACTATAATCTGAGTAAATACAATACAAATATAACTGTTTGCACTAACGACATTCTATATTCAATCAGGGAAGTGAGGCGAGGCGAAATACTATGTAACCTCCTTTTCTCATCCAATTTCTTTTCTCATCTCTCTCTTTTTCGTCTCTCTCTCTTGATTTTATAATAAAAGACCAGTGATAACTATAAATTATATTTGTATCTCTAATAAATAAATAAAAATGTCAACCAGCTTCTGATAAGATTTACCGCGGAATGTGCCGAAGCGCCCTCTATGTGCATACGAGAGAGCGAAAGATCAGAGAGTAGGAAAGAATGCATATCAGTAGCAGTGATCAATATATTCTTATTATCACTGATCTACTGATAGACTTTGACCGCGGAGGCGCGCGAAGCGTGCCGGAGCGCCCTCTATGTGCATACGAGAGACTAACAAAATCAGAGAGTCGGAGAAAATGCATATCAGCAGCAGTGATCAATATATTCTTATTATCACTGATCTACTGATAGACTTTGACCGCGGAGGCGCGCGAAGCGTGCCGGAGCGCTTTCTATATGCCAAACGAGATAGTCAAAGATCAGAGAGTCGGAGAAAATGCATATCAATATCAGTGAGCAATGTATTATTATAAATACTGATCTACTGATCGACTTTGACCGCGGAGGCGCGCGAAGCGTGCTGGAGCGCCCTCAATGTGAAAACGAAAGAGTAAAAGATCAGAGAGTCGGAGAAAATGCATATCAGTATCAGTGATCAATGTATTATTATAATTACTGATATACTGATCGACTTTGACCGCGGAGGCGCGCGAAGCGTGCCGGAGCGCCCTCTATGTGCAAACGAAAGAGTAAAAGATCAGAGACTCGGAGAAAGTGCATATCAATATCAGTGATCAATGTATTATTATAATTACTGATATACTGATCGACTTTGACCGCGGAGGCGCGCGAAGCGTGCCGGAGCGCTTTCTATGTGCATACGAGAGAGTGAAAGATCAGAGAGTAGGAGAGAATGCATATCAGTACCAGTGATCAATGTATTATTGTATTTACTGATCTACTGATCGACTTTGACCGCGGAGGCGCGCGAAGCGTGCCGGAGCGCCCTCAATGTGCAAACGAAAGAGTAAAAGATCAGAGAGTCGGAAAAAATGCTATCAGTACCAGTGAATAATATATTATTGTATTTACTGATCTACTGATCGACTTTGACCGCGGAGGCGCGCGAAGCGTGCCGGAGCGCCTTCTATGTGCATACGAGAGATTAAAAAATCACAGAGTCGGAGAAAATGCATATCAGTATCAGTGATCGATGTATTATTATAATTACTGATCTACTGATCGACTTTGACCGCGGAGTGTCCCGGAGCGCCTTCTATGTGCATACGTGAGATTAAAAAATCACAGAGTCGGAGAAAATGCATATCAGTAGCAGTGATCAATATATTCCTATTATTACTGATCCACTGATAGGCTCTGACCGCAGAGCGTGCCGGAGCGCCTTCTATGAACATAGTAAATATAACATCTGTAGAAAATCAGTCAAGCAGATACCATCAACCAGATACTGATAGACTGTGACACTTTCTAAATACTTGATATTACTGAAAATGGAAAAAGATAAGGAAATAAATGAAGATCAGTCATCTACTGAAAGACTGACAACAGCACTTCTAACACAGCTCCTAATAGCACTTCCAGAGCACATATCAAGTCAATCTATATATCAATCGATATATAATTTTTTCCTCTTTTTATACTCATCTTTCTAGCGCGCGAAGCGCGCTAGTCGCAGCGCCGCTGCGCCTGTATGTGCAAAATGCCCTATGGTGTCCGTCCATACATGGCTCCACAAAGGCCACCGATGCATGGATCCGGCTAAATTTGGTATGGCTGTAAAGCCCTCGGTCTGGAGATGCTCCCAAAATCTTTATTTTATCATATCTCTCATATCCGCGGAGCTATAAGCTCGAGAAAGTCCGACGAAATAGCGCGTAATCCGAGAGAGTCAGACAGAAAACAGGCGAAATAGTGTGTCAGATGAAGAGACGGTTAGGTCGTTGAACGGTTGCATCGAGTAGACCTTACAAGAACGAGTACTGCGAATCGCAGACTTCAGCTTTCGAGAAACGGTTTCGACGTCACTCCTCTACACTCCCTCACCTACAAATCTGCCCGTAATCTTTTTATAATTCCTCCTGGTTTCCTTTCACGAAGTGATTTAGTCGAGGCGAGGCGACACCAAACAGTTGTCGCGGGCTGTTCAAGAAAACTAGGCAACCGTGTCAGATCTCCCTTTACTACAACATGCAAATAGGTGGCCACTACACTTCTTCCAAAATTTGCATCTTTTTGTGACCTCTGACGCCCGCTATCAATTAAATTCCTCTAATCGACGCCACTTTATTGCCCCGCGACGAGAGAGTGTGGCGCGGTGAGAGTGCGCCAGCTGCCAGTCTGTCTGATGTCAGAGAAAAAGACAGTCAATTGTGCAAATGAGCGAGAACATCACCACGCACTACGAAACAGCTCACCACACTTCACAAACTGTGCAAATTCTATATTCTGAGCAAACACAATACAAATATAACTGTATGCACTAAAGACATTCTACCTTCAATCAGGGAAGTGAGGCGAGGCAAAACACTATGTAACCTTCTTTTCTCATCCAATTCCTTTTCTCATATCTCTCTCTCTCTCTCTCTCTCTCTCTCTCTCGCTCTCTCTCTCTCTCTCTCGCTCTCTCTCTCTCTCTCTCTCTCTCTCTCTCTCTCTTATATTTTCTAATATTTTACCGCGGAGTGTGCCAGAGCGCCCTCTATGTGCATACGAGATAGTAAAAGATCAGAGAGTTGGAGAAAATGCATATCAGTATCAGTGATCAATATATTATTATAATTACTGATCTACTGATCGGCTTTGACCGCAAAGACGCGCGAAGCGTGCCGGAGCGCTTTCTATGTGCAAACAAGAAGGTGAACGATCAGAGAGTCGGAGAAAATGCATATCAGTATCAGTGATCAATGTTTTATTATAATTACTGATATACTGATCGGCTTTGACCGCGGAGGCGCGCGAATCGTGCCGGAGCGCCTTTTATGTGCATACGAAAAAGTAAAAAATCAAAGAGTGGGAGAGAATGCATATCAGTATCAGTAATCAATATAATTTTATATTTACTGATCTACTGTACGGCTTTGACCGCGGAGGCGCGCGAAGCGTACCGGAGCGCCTTTTATGTGCATACGAAAGAGTAAAAGATCTGAGAGTCGGAGAAAATGCATATCAGTATCAGTGATCAATATATTCTTATTTTTACTGATCTACTGATATACTTTGACCGCGGAGGCGCGCGGAGCGTGCCGGAGCGCTTTCTATGTGCATACGAGAAAGTGAACGATCAGAGTCGGAGAAAATGCATATCAGTATCAGTGATCAATATATTATTATAATTACTGATCTACTGATCGGCTTTGACCGCAAAGACCCGCGAAGCGTGCCGGAGCGCTTTCTATGTGCAAACAAGAAGGTGAACGATCAGAGAGTCGGAGAAAATGCATATCAGTATCAGTGATCAATGTTTTATTATAATTACTGATATACTGATCGGCTTTGACCGCGGAGGCGCGCGAATCGTGCCGGAGCGCCTTTTATATCCTCTCTATCCTCCTCTGTTTTACCATGACCTGCTATGTACTTCTGCTTCTCCAGCTGCTTCTGGATGGTGCTTCCGTACAACACGTTGTTGCCCGCATCAGGATGACCAGAGAGGGCTAGAAGTGCGAGACGAACCTTGCTGTAACTCCCCGTTATAATGATGAAACATGAAGTAATAATACTCACGTTTGTCCTTTCCGACTGAAGAGGTCTGCAAACGCACGCAGCTGAAATCGGCAGTCGCCTCGATAGTCATCGAATCGTACGCATGGAAGGTGAAGGAGATAACAAATCTCTTCTTCTTCATCCATCCTGAAAAGAGTTATTATTATAAAAAAACGAATTGAAACAAAGACGGCAAAATCGATATGTGATCGATATCAAGCGAGAATCAGATGGGTATGTGGTGGGTGGGGTGTGATGCGCGCATGACAAAAAGTAGTCTTGGGAAGTATAGGGTTGAAATAGCGGGGATAAGAGTTATTTGGTTTTATAATATATGATGTAAATTATAGGAATGAAATGGAACAAATACGGCCAAATCGATATGTGATCGATATCAAGCGAGAATCAGATGGGTATGTGGTGGATGGAGTGTGATGCGCGCATGACAAAAAGTAGTCTTGGGAAGTATAGGGTTGAAATAGCGGGGATAAGAGTTATTTGGTTTTATAATATATGATGTAAATTATAGGAATGAAATGGAACAAATACGGCCAAATCGATATGTGATCGATATCAAGCGATAATCAGATGGGTATGTGGTGGATGGAGTGTGATGCGCGCATGACAAAAAGTAGTCTTGGGAAGTATAGGGTTGAAATAGCGGGGATAAGAGTTATTTGGTTTTATAATATATGATGTAAATTATAGGAATGAAATGGAACAAATACGGCCAAATCGATATGTGATCGATATCAAGCGAGAATCAGATGGGTATGTGGTGGATGGAGTGTGATGCGCGCATGACAAAAAGTAGTCTTGGGAAGTATAGGGTTGAAATAGCGGGGATAAGAGTTATTTGGTTTTATAATATATGATGTAAATTATAGGAATGAAATGGAACAAATACGGCCAAATCGATATGTGATCGATATCAAGCGATAATCAGATGGGTATGTGGTGGGTGGGGTGTGATGCGCGCATGACAAAAAGTAGTCTTGGGAAGTATAGGGTTGAAATAGCGGGGATAAGAGTTATTTGGTTTTATAATATATGATGTAAATTATAGGAATGAAATGGAACAAATACGGCCAAATCGATATGTGATCGATATCAAGCGAGAATCAGATGGGTATGTGGTGGATGGAGTGTGATGCGCGCATGACAAAAAGTAGTCTTGGGAAGTATAGGGTTGAAATAGCGGGGATAAGAGTTATTTGGTATTATAATATATGATGTAAATTATAGGAATGAAATGGAACAAATACGGCCAAATCGATATGTGATCGATATCAAGCGAGAATCAGATGGGTATGTGGTGGGTGGAGTGTGATGCGCGCATGACAAAAAGGAGACTTGAGAAGTATAGGGTAGAGAAAACATGTAAGTGTGTTATTTATTTCAGAAGAAAACCTATATAGACACCTTACATAAAAGACGACCTGGCCGCCACGCAGAGATGAAGAATGGGAAATGACAAAAGAAGAGAGAAATGATGGTCGTCAGCAGTCAACTTTTCTACAAAAAGTCAAATGGGAATTTTAGGGATTTTTGAATCAACAAATGGAAGGTACAGTTAGAACGGCAATTCAGTTTTCCACTGGAAATCGTTGGAACAGAGACGGCCAAACAAAATACAATGTTCAAAAACAACAAAAAACAGGTTCATCAAAAATGAGTGCACTCCCTTTGAGAGCCAATAGCGAGGTCTCGGAGATTGGAATGCTAATCATATGTGGTATGTACGAGAAGATAATTGAATTCTCTGTCTGAGGTGATGCTCCCTTTCTTATGCCTGAGGGATACAAAGAATGTAATGGTTGATAATAGCGAGTGTCTCGCGGCATCGCCCGCGCGCGCTACTATCACTCTCTCGGGTGACCCCTCACGTTACGCGACTCCCATTGGGGAGGCATGTCGCCAGCCACCCAGTATATTCCCCCCACGCGCCCGTCCCTAGTTTAGTTATGACATAGTTATCACTCATATACCGATAGTCTTCGGCTGCATCTCGGAGCGCCTTCTATGAGCATAGGTAAGATAATATCAGTCGAGAATCAAAAATTATCAACCAGCTACTGTTAGACATTGACAATGTTCAAACATTTGTTAATACTGTAATTCAAAATTAATGAAATAGATCATTCATGTTTGGAAGGCTCTGACAACAGAACTTCTAGCACAGCTCCTAATAGCACTTCCAGAGCACATATCAAGTCAATCTATATATCCATCGATAGATAATTTTCTCCTCTATTTTATACCTATATTTCTAGCGCGCGAAGCGCGCTAGTCGCAGCGCCGCTGCGCCGCTCTGGCTAAATGTCCTATGGTGTCTGTCCATACATCGCTCCACCGCGCCACCCACTACTCCTATCTAGCCAAACTTGACATCGATCGAATGCTCTCGGTCCCGAGATGCAGGATTCCAATTTTCAGCTCGTTATCTCTCATATCCGCGGAGCTATAAGCTCCAGAAAGTCCGACGAAACAGCGCGTAATCAGAGAGAGTCAGACAGAAAAGCGGCGAAATAGTGTGTCAGATGAAGAGACGGTTAGGTCGTTGAACGGTTGCATCGAGTAGGCCTTACAAGAACGAGTACAGCGAATCGCAGACTTCAGCTATCGAAAAACGGTTTCGACGTCACTCCTCTACACTCCCTCACCTACAAATCTGCCCGCAATCTTTTTATAAATCCTCCTGGTTTCCTTTCACGAAGTGATTTAATCGAGGCGAGGCGACACCAAACAGTTGTCGCGGGCTGTTCAAGAAAACTAGGCAATCGTGTAAGGTCTCCCTTTACTACAACATGTATATAGGTGGCCACTACACTTCTACCAAAATTTGCATCTTTTTGTGACCTCTGACGCCCGCTATCAATTAAATTCCTCTAATCGACGCCACTTTATTGCCCCGCGACGAGAGAGTGTGGCGAGGTGAGAGTGCGCCAGCTGCCAGTCTGTCTGCTGTTAGAGAAAGAAACAGTAAATCGTGCAATTGAAGGAGAACATCACCATGCACTACGAAACAGCTAACCACACTCCAACAAACTATGCAAATTTTATTTTCTGAGCACATACAATAAAACATTACTATATGCACTCACGTCATTCTATATTCAATCAGAGAAGTGAGGCGAGGCGAAATACTATGTAACCTCCTTATTTCATCCAATTCCTTTTCTCATCCCTCTCTTTTTCGTCTCTCTCTCTCTCTCTCTCTCTCTCTCTCTCTCTCTCTCTCTCTCTCTCTCTCTCTCTCTCTCTCTCTCTCTTGCTCTCTCTCTTACTCTCTTGCTCTCTTTCTTATATATTATGATTTTAGATTAATAACTATGAAGTCTACTTGGATCTAAAATCAATGATAATTGTCAACCAGCTGCTCATCTCACTCTCTCTCTCTCTCTCTTATATTTTATAATATTAGACCAGTGATAACTATAAATTATACTTGTATTTATAATAAATAGTAATTGTCAACCAGCTACTGATAGGCTTTGACCGCGGAGGCGCGCGAAGCGTGTCAGAGCGCCCTCTATGTGCATACGAGAGAGTAAAAAATCAGAGAGTCGGAGAGAAGGCATATCAGTATCAGTGATCAATGTTTTATTATAATTACTGTTCTACTGATCGGCTTTGACCGCGGAGGCGCGCGAAGCGTGCCAGAGCGCCCTCTATGTGCATACGAGAGAGTAAAAAATCAGAGAGTCGGAGAAAATGCATATCAGTATCAGTGATCAATGTTTTATTATAATTACTGATCTACTGATCGGCTTTGACCGCGGAGGCGCGCGAAGCGTGCCAGAGCGCCCTCTATGTGCATACGAGAGAGTAAAAAATCAGAGAGTCGGAGAGAAGGCATATCAGTATCAGTGATCAATATATTATTATAATCACTGATCTACTGAACGGCTTTGACCGCGGAGGCGCGCGAAGCGTGCCGGAGCGCTTTCTATGTGCGTACGAGAGAGTAAAAGATCAGAGAATAGGAGAGAAGGCATATCAGTATCAGTGATCAATGTTTTATTATAATTACTGATCTACTGAACGGCTTTGACCGCGGAGGCGCGCGAAGCGTGCCGGAGCGCCTTCTTTGTGCATACGAAAGAGTAAAAGATCAGAGAGTCGGAGAAAATGCATATCAGTATCAGTGATCAATGTTTTATTATAATTACTGATATACTGATCAACTTTGACCGCGGATGCGCGCGGAGCGTGCCAGAGCGCTTTCTACGTGCATACGAGAAAGTGAAAGATCAGAGAGTCGGAAAAAATGCATATCAGTAGCAGTGATCAATATATTCTTATTATTACTGACTTACTGATCAACTTTGACCGCGGAGGCGCGCGGAGCGTGCCGGTGCGTTTTCTACGTGCATACGAGAAAGTGAAAGATCAGAGAGTCGGAGAAAATGCATATGAGTAGCAGTGATCGATATATTCTCATTATTACTGATCTACTGATAAGCATTTACCGCGGAGGCGCGCGGAGCGTGCCGGAGCGCTTTCTATGTGCATACGAGAAAGTGAAAGATCAGAGAGTCGGAGAAAATGCATATCAGTAGCAGTGATCAATATATTCTTATTATTACTGACTTACTGATCAACTTTGACCGCGAAGGCGCGCGGAGCGTGCCGGAGCGCTTTCTATGTGCATACGAGAAAGTGAAAGATCAGAGAGTCGGAAAAAATGCATATCAGTAGCAGTGATCAATATATTCTTTTTATTACTGATCTACTGATCGGCTTTGACCGCGGAGGCGCGCGAAGCGTGCCGGAGCGCCTTCTATGTGCATACGAAAGAGTAAAAAATCAGAGAGTCGGAGAAAATGCATATTATTATCAGTGATCAATGTATTATTATAATTACTGATCTACTGATCGGCTTTGACTGCGGAGGCGCGCGGAGCGTTCCGGAGCGCCCTCCATGTGCATACGAGAGAGTAAATTATCAGAGAGTAGGAGAAAATGTATATCAGTATCAGTGATCAATGTATTATTATAATTACTGATCTACTGATCGGCTTTGACCGCGGAGGCGCGCGAAACGTGCCGGAGCGCCTTCTATGTGCATACGAGAGAGTGAAAGATCAGAGAGTCGGAGAAAATGCATATCAGTATCAGTGATCAATGTTTCATTATAATTACTGATATACTGATCGACTTTGACCGCGGAGGCGCGCGAAGCGTGCCGGAGCGCTTTCTATGTGCATACGAGAAAGTGAAAGATCAGAGAGTAAGAGAAAATGCATATCCGTAGCAGTGATCAATGTTTTATTATAATTACTGATCTACTGATATACTTTGACCGTGGAGGCGCGCGAAGCGTGCCGGAACGCCTTCTATGAGCATAGTAAATATAACATCTGTAGATAAGCAGTCAAGCAGATACTATCAACCAGATACTGATAGACTGTGACACTTTCTAAATATTTGAAACTACTGAAAAATAAAAAAAAGGAAATAAATAAAGATCAGTCATCTATTGAAAGACTGACAACAGCACTTCTAGCACAGATCCTAATAGCACTTCCAGAGCACATATCAAGTCAATCTATATATCAATCGATAGATAATTTTCTCCTCTCTTTTATACCCATATTTCTAGCGCGCGAAGCGCGCTAGTCCCCCTTTTATACTAATATTTACTATGGTGTCTGTCTGTCTGTCTGTCCTTCCGGAGAGATATCTCTTTTCAAAGTCTACTCTAACTACTCATTTTTTCTAGAAAGTTTCTTCAATACCTGAGAACGCAAAATTCCAAATATCTCGTCAATAGCGATCTTCTGATCATAGTTATCACCTAATCTCTTAACTATGGAGAAAAATTTCAAAATACTTCAATCAGAATCAAATTTGGAGAGTAGGTGAATCGACCTAGAAAAAATTGATAGCCGCGATACCAGCTGCCTGTGACCTCATCTTCATGCCCAAATAGGCGAATGTACCCAAAATGCACCCAAATTTCATGATCTTCGATTTCTATAAAAATTGGATAGAAGAAAGATTACGTATAATAGATTATAGAAACTGGTTTCCTTTTTCGAAAAGTCACCAAATATGGCGAATATCATCGACTTTTCGTACAGACGAGATAGAGGGTCCAATTTGTAAACTTAAGCTTTTCTGGGCAAAAAAGCCCTTCTGTCAAAGTTTCAGATCAATCGGACTTTGTCTTCATACAGTATTAGACATTTTCTGAGCGCGCGTTACTTGCTGGGGTCGCGCCCACCGGATTGCTCGCTACCAGCCGCCAGGTCAACCGATCGATATCGAATAGTTGGCATTCGCAATCACTGACCTATATCCACTCAGTTGTGTCTTTTTTGATAGGAATATGTCTGAATATAACAATAATGGATTGAGTCAGTTGAAAAAGACAAAATTTCTATCTTAAACGAATAACTTTGACAAAACGAAATGCTGAAGGTTGAAAGTTAAGTAAAATGTTTCGAGACGTCAATAGATAGTGCTTTCTAACAATCAAATCAACCTCAAACTGTTTCAAACTTCTTCACACGTGCGCACAACGTGTTAGGGCGCGCCAGCCGGCTTCTTTTCTCGAAGTCATTGTAGACGTAATATAGAACTATGTACTGCTTCTTTTTTCAGTTGAAACTAAGTTTTGAGTTTATTACTTGTACTCTTGTACATATTCAGCCTGAAATTCCGCTTTTCGATGCAGTACAGTGTCGAGTGGAAGTGAGGTGAGGTGAGAATCGAGTTCACCTTACATGTCATTTGGCAAGCACAGGCGGTCAAATTATAATTTAGAACGTGAGAGAGTAGACAGTAGGGAGAGAAGACAGTAGAGAAGAGAGTAGTACTTTCTGTTTAAAATGTTTTTTTACATTACTGTCTCTCGAAAGTCGCATTGACTACTGCAGATGTGAGAATAGAAGAGTAAACAGAAGGTACCATAGTACTGTCTCTAGAAAATTTTTGTCACCGCAGCGGGGACGTGAAAGTATACAGGAGAGAGAATAGGAGAGAGAGACAGAAAATAGAAGAGAGAAGGGAGAGTAGACATAACTGTCTCTCGAAAATCGCAGTCATAGTGATTACTGCAGATGTGAGAGTGGGAGTGGAAGAGGTGACGAGAGGTGAAAGTAGACAGAAGAAAACATAGTATTGTCTCTAGAAAGTTGTTTTCACAGTAGTAGAAAAATATGCAGTAGACAAACAAGAGCATAGTATTAGTATTGTCTCTAGAAAGTTGACAGTAGACAATAGAGAATATAATACTGTTTCTAGAGAATACTATACTGAGAGAGAGAAAATAAAGAGAGAAAGAGATAGCGAGACAGTGGGAGAGGGAGAAGAGAGAGAGGAGAGATAGGGGAGAGTAGAACTGTGTCGAGGAAAGAGAGAGAGAGAGGGGGAAGGGGAGATAGGATGGAAAGTAGACAGAACAGTGTAGAGGAGAAAGACATGGTGCGGTGTACATCTGTGAAACATAAAATAAGTGAAAAAGAAGTAGGAGTGATAGTTAGAAAAGACAAAAATTAAGCTACTTTTACAAAATACATAGAACTTGAACACTTCAACTACATCTTTTGCGTGTATGTATCTTCGCAAAAGTCATTAGAGAGCAATCAACTATCAAACATGCAAGACGAACTATTCTTCTTTTTTCTATTTTTGTATACCTAGTGCGGAGGCGCGCGACAGCGCGCCGGAGCGCTAGTCGCAGCGCCCGCTGCGCCTGGCTGTGCAAAATGCCCTATGGTTTCCGTCCGTCCATCGCTCTACCGCGCCACCCACTACTCCTATCTAGCCAAACGTGACATCGATCCGATGGTCTCGGTCCCGAGATGCAGGATTCCAATTTTCAGCCCTTTATCTCTCATATCCGCGGAGCTATAAGCTCCAGAAAGTCCGACGAAATAGCGCGTAATCAGAGAGAGTCAGACACAAAAGCGGCGAAATAGTGTGTGAGGCGAGGAGACGGGTAGGTGGTTGAACGGTTGCATCGAGTAGGCCTTACAAGAACGAGCACTGCGGATCGCAGACTTCAGCTATCGAAAAACGGTTTCGACGTCACTCCTCTACACTCCCTCACCTACAAATCTGCCCGTAATCTTTTTATAAATCCTCCTGGTTTCCTTTCACGAAGTGATTTAGTCGAGGCGAGGCGACACCAAAACGTTGTCGCGGGCTGTTCAAGAAAACTAGGCAATCGTGTAAGGTCTCCCTTTACTACAACATGCAGATAGGTGGCGACTACACTTCTACCAAAATTTGCATCTTTTTGTGACCTCTGACGCCCGCTATCAATTAAATTCCTCTAATCGACGCCACTTTATTGCCCCGCGACGAGAGAGTGTGGCGAGGTGAGAGTGCGCCAGCTGCCAGTCTGTCTGATGTCAGAGAAAGAGACAGTCTATTGTGCAAATGAGCGAGAACATCACCATGCACTATGAAACAGCTCACCACACTCCAACAAACTGCGCGATTACTATATTCTGAGTAAATACAATAAAACATAAATATATGCACTCACGTCATTGTATGTTCAATCAGGGAAGTGAGGCGAGGCGAAATACTATGTAACCTTCTTTTCTCATCCAAATCCCTCTCTCATCTCTCATCTCTCTCTCTCTCTCTCTCTCTCTCTCTCTCTCTCTCTCTCTCTCTCTTTCTCTCCCTCTCTCCCTCTCCCCCTCTCTCTCTCTCTCTCTCTCTCTCTCTCTCTCTCTCTCTATATCGTCTCTCTATCTCGTCTCTCTCTCTCTCTCTCTCTCTCTCTCTCTCTCTCTTTCTCTCTCGATTTTATAATATAGTGATAACTATAAATTATATTTGTATCTCTAATAAATAAGAATTGTCAACCAGCTACTGATAGGCTTTTACCGCGATGCGTGCCGGAGCGCTTTCTATGTGCATACGAGAAAATGAACGATCAGAGAGTCGGAGAAAATTCATATCAGTAGCAGTGATCAATATATTCTTATTTTTACTGATCTACTGATATACTTTGACCGCGGAGGCGCGCGAAGCGTGCCGGAGCTATAAGCTTTCTATAAGCATACGAGAAAGTGAACGATCAGAGAGTCGGATAAAATGCATATCAGTAGCAGTGATCAATATACTCTTATTTTTACTGATCTACCGATTCACTTTGACCGCGGAGGCGCGCGAAGCGTGCTGGAGCGCTTTCTATGTGCATACGAGAAAGTGAACGATCAGAAAATAGAATAAAATACATATCAGTAGCAGTGATCAATATATTCTCATATTTACTGATCTATTAATATAATTTGACCGCGGAGGCGCGCGAAGCGTGCCGGAGCGCTTTCTATGTCCATACGAGCAAGTGTACGAACAGAGAGTCGGAGAAAATGCATATCAGTAGCAGTGATCAATATATTCTTATTTTTACTGATCTACTGATATACTTTGACAGCGGAGGCGCGCGAAGCGTGCCGGAGCGCTTTTTATGTGCATACGAGAAAGTGAACGATCAGAGAGTCGGATAAAATGCATATCAGTAGCAGTGATCAATATATTATTACTTTTACTGATCTACTGATATACGTTGACCGCGGAGGCGCGCGAAGCGTGCCGGAGCGCTTTCTATGTGCATATCAGAAAGTGAACGATCAGAGAGTCGGAGAAAATGCATATCAGTAGCAGTGATAAATACATTCTTATTTTTACTGATCTACTGATATACTTTGACCGCGGAGGCGCGCGAAGCGTACCGGAGCGCTTTCTATGTGCATACGAGAAAGTGAACGATCAGAGAGTCCGATAAAATGCATATCAGTATCACTGATCAATATATTCATATAATCACTGATCTACTGATCGGCTTTGTCCGCGAAGGCGCGCGAAGCGTGCCGGAGCTCTTTCTATGTGCAAACGAGAAAGTGAACGATCAGAGAGTCGGAAAAAATGCATATCAATAGCAGTGATAAATACATTCTTATTTTTACTGATCTACTGATATACTTTGACCGCGGAGGCGCGCGAAGCGTGCCGGAGCGCTTTCTATGTGCATACGAAAGACTAAAAGATCAGAGAGTCGGAGAAAATGCATATCAGTATCACTGATCAATATATTCATATAATCACTGATCTACTGATCGGCTTTGTCCGCGAAGGCGCGCGAAGCGTGCCGGAGCTCTTTCTATGTGCAAACGAGAAAGTGAACGATCAGAGAGTCGGAAAAAATGCATATCAATAGCAGTGATCAATATATTCTTATTTTTACTGATCTACTGAAAGGCTTTGACCGCGGAGGCGCGCGAAGCGTGCCGGAGCGCTTTCTATGTGCATACGAGAAAAAGAAAGATCAGAGAGTAGGAGAGAAGGCATATCAGTATCAGTGATCAGTTTATTTATATAGTTACTGATCTACTGATCGGCTTTGACCGCGAAGGCGCGCGGAGCGTGCCCGGAGAGCCCTCCATGTGCATACGAGAGAGTAAAATATCAGAGAGTAGGAGAAAATGCATATGAGTATTAGTGATCATTATATTGTTATTTTTATTACTGATCTACTGATAGGCTGTGACAGCGGAGCGTGCCGGAGCGCCTTCTATGAGCATAGTAAATACATCTGTAGAAAAGCAGTCAACCAGATACTATCAACCAGATACTGATAAACTGTGACACTTTCTAATTATTTGAAACTACTGAAAAATAGAAAAAAAGGAAATAAATGAAGAGTCATCTACTGAAAGACTGACAACAGCACTTCTAGAACAGTTCCTAATAGCACATCCAGAGCACATACCAAGTCAATCTATATATCAATCGATAGATAATTTTCTCCTCTATTTTATACCTATATTTCTAGCGCGCGAAGCGCGCTAGTCTGATGTAAGTGTAAAATGCCCTATGGTGTCTGTCCATACATCGCTCTACCGCGCCAGCCACTACTCCTATCTAGCCAAACGTGACATCGATCCGTTGGTCTCGGTCCCGAGATGCAGGATTCCAATTTTCAGCTCGTTATCTCTCATATCCGCGGAGCTAGAAGCTCCAGAAAGTCCGACGAAATAGCGCGTAATCAGAGAGAGTCAGACACAAAAGCGGCGAAATAGTGTGTGAGGCGAGGAGACGGGTCACTGGCGAATCGGCTGCGGCGAGTAGACCTTACAAGAACGAGTACTGCGAATCGCAGACTTCATCTTTCGAGAAACGGTTTTTACGTCACTCCTCTACACTCCCTCACCTACAAATCTGCCCGTAATCTTTTTATAACTCCTCCTGGTTTTCTTTCACGAAGTGATTTAGTCGAGGCGAGGCGACACCAAACAATTGTCGCGGGCTGTTCAAGAAAACTAGGCAATCGTGTAAGGTCTCCCTTCACTACAACATGTATATAGGTGGCCACTACACTTCTACCAAAATTTGCATCTTTTTGTGACCTCTGACGCTCGCTATCAATTAAATTCCTCTAATCGACGTCGTTTTATTGCCCCGCGACGAGAGAGTGTGGCGAGGTGAGAGTGCGCCAGCTGCCAGTCTGTCTGCTGTTAGAGAAAGAAACAGTAAATTGTGCAAATGAGCCAGAACAGCACCATGCACTACGAAACAGCTCACCACACTCCAACAAACTGCGCGATTACCATATTCTGAGTAAATACAATAAAACATTACTATATGCACTCACGTCCATCTATATTCAATCAGGGAAGTGAGGCGAGGCGAAATAATATGTAAACTCTTTTTCTCATCTCTCTCCTTTTCTCATTCCTCTCTCTCTCTCTCTCTCTCTCTCTCTCTCTCTCTCTCTCTTTCTCTCTCTCTCTTTCGTCTCTCTCCCTCTCTTTCTCTCCCTCTCTCACTCTCTTCCTCTCTTCCTCTTTCGATCACTCTCTCTCTCTCTCTCTCTCTCTCTCTCTCTCTCTTATATTTTATAATATTAGACCAGTGACAACTATAAATTAAACTTGGATCTATAATAAATAATAATTGTCAACCAGCTACTGATAGGGAGTGTGCCGGAGCGCCCTCTAAGGGCATACGAGAGAGTAAAAGATCAGACAGTAGAAGAGAATGCATATCAGTATCAGTGATCTAAATATTATTGTAATTACTGATCTACTGATCGACTTTGACCGCGGAGGCGCGCGAAGCGTGCCGGAGCACTTTTTATGTGCGTACGAGAGAGTAAAAGATCAGAGAGTAGGAGAGAATGCATATCAGTAGCAGTGATCAATATATTATTATAATTACTGACATACTAATCGGCTTTGACCGCGGAGGCGCGCGAAGCGTGCCGGAGCGCCCTCTATGTGCATACGAGAGAGTGAACGATCAGAGAGTTGGAGAAAATGCATATCAGTTACAGTGATCAAGATATTATTATAATTACTCATCTACTGATCGGCATTGACCGCGGAGGCGCGCGAAGCGTGCCGGAGCGCTTTCTATGTGCGTACGAGAGAGTAAAAGATCAGAGAGTAGGAGAGAAGGCATATCAGTATCAGTGATCAGTATATTATTATAATTACTGATCTACTGATAGGCTTTGACCGCGGAGGCGCGCGAAGCGTACCGGAGCGCTTTCTATGTGCATACGAGAGAGGGAACGATCAGAGAGTCGGAGAAAATGCATATCAGTAGCAGTGATCAGTATATTCTTATTTTTAATGATCTACTGATAGGATTTGACCGCGGAGGCGCGCGAAGCGTGCCGGAGCGCCCTCTATGTGCATACGAGAGAGTGAACGATCAGAGAGTCGGAGAAAATGCATATCAGTATCAGTGATCAATGTTTTATTATAATTACTGATATACTGATCGGCTTTGACCGCGGAGGCGCGCGAAGCGTGCCGGAGCGCCCTCTATGTGCTTACGAGAGAGTGAAAGATCAGAGAGTAGGAGAGAATGCATATCAGTAGCAGTGACATTATATTTTTTATAATTACTGATCTACTGATAGGCTTTGACCGCGGAGGCGCGCGAAGCGTGCCGGAGCGCCCTCTATGTGCATACGAGAGAGTGAAAGATCAGAGAGTAGGAGAGAATGCATATCAGTAGCAGTGAAATTATATTATTTTAATTATTGATCTACTGATAGGATTTGACCGCGGAGGCGCGCGAAGCGTGCCGGATCGCTTTCTATGTGCATACGAGAAAGTGAACTATCAGAGAGTCGGAGAAAATGCATATCAGTAGCAGTGATAAATATAGTCTTGTTATTACTGATCTACTGATATACTTTGACCGCGGAGGCGCGCGGAGCGTGCCGGAGCGCTTTCTATGTGCATACGAGAAAGTGAAAGATCAGAGAGTCGAAGAAAATGCATATCAGTAGCAGTAATCAATACAGTCTTATTATTACTGATCTACTGATCGACTTTGACCGCGGAGGCGCGCGAAGCGTGCCGGAGCGCTTTCTATGTGCATACGAGAGAGTGAAAGATCAGAGAGTTGGAGAAAATGCATATCAGTAGCAGTGATAAATATAGTCTTGGTATTACTGATCTACTGATCGACTTTGACCGCGGAGGCGCGCGAAGCGTGCCGAAGCGCTTTTTATGTGCATACGAGAAAGTGAACGATCAGAGAGTCGGAGAAAATGCATATCAGTAGCAGTGATCAATATATTCTTGTTATTACTGATCTACTGATATACTTTGACCGCGGAGGCGCGCGGAGCGTGCCGGAGCGCTTTCTATGTGCATACGAGAAAGTGAAAGATCAGAGAGTCGAAGAAAATGCATATCAGTAGCAGTAATCAATACAGTCTCATTATTACTGATCTACTGATCGACTTTGACCGCGGAGGCGCGCGAAGCGTGCCGGAGCGCTTTCTATGTGCATACGAGAGAGTGAAAGATCAGAGAGTAGGAGAGAATGCATATCAGTAGCAGTGACATTATATTTTTTATAATTACTGATCTACTGATATACGTTGACCGCGGAGGCGCGCGAAGCGTGCCGGAGCGCTTTCTATGTGCATACGAGAGAGTGAAAGATCAGAGAGTAGGAGAGATTGCATATCAGTAGCAGTGAAATTATATTATTTTAATTATTGATCTACTGATAGGATTTGACCGCGGAGGCGCGCGAAGCGTGCCGGATCGCTTTCTATGTGCATACGAGAAAGTGAACTATCAGAGAGTCGGAGAAAATGCATATCAGTAGCAATGATAAATATAGTCTTGTTATTACTGATCTACTGATATACTTTGACCGCGGAGGCGCGCGGAGCGTGCCGGAGCGCTTTCTATGTGCATACGAGAAAGTGAAAGATCAGAGAGTCGAAGAAAATGCATATCAGTAGCAGTAATCAATACAGTCTCATTATTACTGATCTACTGATCGACTTTGACCGCGGAGGCGCGCGAAGCGTGCCGGAGCGCTTTCTATGTGCATACGAGAGAGTGAAAGATCAGAGAGTTGGAGAAAATGCATATCAGTAGCAGTGATAAATATAGTCTTGGTATTACTGCTCTACTGATCGACTTTGACCGCGGAGGCGCGCGAAGCGTGCCGAAGCGCTTTTTATGTGCATACGAGAAAGTGAACGATCAGAGAGTCGGAGAAAATGCATATCAGTAGCAGTGATCAATATATTCTTATTATTACTGATATACTGATAGACTTTGACCGCGGATGCGCGCGAAGCGTGCCGGAGCGCCCTCTATGTGCAAACGAAAGAGTAAAAGATCAAAAAGTCGGAGAAAATGCATATCAGTATCAGTGATCAATGTTTTATTATAATTACTGATATACTGATATACTTTAACCGTGGAGGCGCGCGGAGCGTGCCCGGATCGCCTTCTATGAGCATAGTAAATATCACATCTGTAGATAAGCAGTCAAGCAGATACTATCAACCAGATACTGATAAACTGTGACACTTTCTAAATATTTGAAACTACTGAAAAATAAAAAAATAGGGAAATAAATAAAGATCAGTCATCTATTGAAAGACTGACAACAGCACTTCTAGCACAGCTCCTAATAGCACTTCCAGAGCACATATCAAGTCAATCTATAAATCAATCGATAGATAATTTTCTCCTCTATTTTATACCTATATTTCTAGCGCGCGAAGCGCGCTAGTCGCAGCGCCCGCTGCGCCGGTCTGGCTAAATGCCCTATGGTTTCCGTACGTCCATCGCTCTACCGCGCCAGCCACTACTCCTATCTAGCCAAACGTGACATCGATCCGATGGTCTCGGTCCCGAGATGCAGGATTCCAATTTTCAGATCTTTATCTCTCATATCCGCGGAGCTATAAGCTCAAGAAGGTCCGACGAAATAGCGCGTAATCCGAGAGAGTCAGACAGAAAAGCAGCGAGATAGTGTGTCAGATGAAGAGACGGGTCACTGACGAATCGGGTGCGGCGAGTAGACCTTACAAGAACGAGTACTGCGAATCGCAGACTTCAGCTATCGAAAAACGGTTTCGACGTCACTCCTCTACACTCCCTCACCTACAAATCTGCCCGTAATCTTTTTATAAATCCTCCTGGTTTCCTTTCACGAAGTGATTTAGTCGAGGCGAGGCGACACCAAACAGTTGTCGCGGGCTGTTCAAGAAAACTAGGCAACCGTGTAAGGTCTCCCTTTACTACAACATGCAAATAGGTGGCCACTACACTTCTACCAAAATTTGCATCTTTTTGTGACCTCTGACGCTCGCTATCAATTAAATTCCTCTAATCGACGTCGTTTTATTGCCCCGCGACGAGAGAGTGTGGCGAGGTGAGAGTGCGCCAGCTGCCAGTCTGTCTGCTGTTAGAGAAAGAAACAGTAAATTGTGCAAATGAGCGAGAACAGCACCATGCACTACGAAACAGCTCACCACACTCCACAAACTGTGCAAAGTCTATATTCTGAGCAAATACAATACAAATATAACTGTATGCACTAACGACATTCTATATTCAATCAGGAAGTGAGGCGAGGCGAAATACTATGTAACCTTCTTTTCTCATCCCTCTCTTTTTCTCATCCCTCTTTTTTCGTCTCTCTCTCTCTTTCTCTCTCTCTCTCTCTCTTTCTTATATCTCTCTCTCGTCTTTCTCTCTCTCTCTCTCTCTCTCGCTATTTCTTTCGTCTCTCTCTCTCTGTCTCTCTCTCTCTCTCTCTCTCTCTCTCTCTCTCTCTCTTTCTCTCTCTCGATTTTATAATATGAGACCAGTGATAACTATAAATTATATTTGTATCTCTAATAAATAAAAATTGTCAACCAGCTACTGATAGGCTTTTACCGCGGAGCGGAGTGTGCCGGAACGCATTCTGAGTGCATACGAGAGAGTAAAAGATCAGAGAGTAGGAGAGAAGGCATATCAGTATCAGTGATCAGTATATTATTATAATTACTGATATACTGATCGGTTTTGACGGCGGAGGCGCGCGAAGCATGCCGGAGCGCTTTCTATGTGCATACGAGAAAGTAAAAGATAAGAGAAATGGAGAAAACGCATATCAGTAGCAGTGATCAATGTTTTATTATATATTACTGATCTACTGATCGACTTTGACCGCGGAGGCGCGCGGAGCGTGCCGGAGCGCTTTCTATGTGCATACGAGAGAGTGAAAGATAAAAGAGTTAGAGAAAATGCATATCAGTAGCAGTGATCAATATAGTCTTATTATTACTGATCTACTGATCGACTTTGACCGCGGAGGCGCGCGGAGCGTGCCGGAGCGCTATCTAAGTGCATACGAGAAAGTAAAAGATCAGAGAGTCGGAGAAAATGCATATCAGTAGCAGTGATCAATATAGTCTTATTATTACTGATCTACTGATCGACTTTGACCGCGGAGGCGCGCGGAGCGTGCCGGAGCGCTTGCTAAGTGCATACGAGAAAGTAAAAGATCAGAGAGTCGGAGAAAATGCATATCAGTAGCAGTGATCAATATAGTCTTATTATTACTGATCTACTGATCGACTTTGACCGCGGAGGCGCGCGGAGCGTGCCGGAGCGCTTTCTAAGTGCATACGAGAAAGTAAAAGATCAGAGAGTCGGAGAAAATGCATATCAGTAGCAGTGATCAATATAGTCTTATTATTACTGATCTACTGATCGACTTTGACCGCGGAGGCGCGCGGAGCGTGCCGGAGCGCTTTCTAAGTGCATACGAGAAAGTAAAAGATCAGAGAGTCGGAGAAAATGCATATCAGTAGCAGTGATCAATATAGTCTTATTATTACTGATCTACTGATCGACTTTGACCGCGGAGGCGCGCGGAGCGTGCCGGAGCGCTTTCTTTGTGCATACGAGAAAGTAAAAGATCAGAGAGTCGGAGAAAATGCATATCAGTAGCAGTGATCAATATAGTCTTATTATTACTGATCTACTGATCGACTTTGACCGCGGAGGGGGGCGGAGCGTGCCGGAGCGCTTTCTAAGTGCATACGAGAAAGTAAAAGATCAGAGAGTCGGAGAAAATGCATATCAGTAGCAGTGATCAATATAGTCTTATTATTACTGATCTACTGATCGACTTTGACCGCGGAGGCGCGCGGAGCGTGCCGGAGCGCTTTCTTTGTGCATACGAGAAAGTAAAAGATCAGAGAGTCGGAGAAAATGCATATCAGTAGCAGTGATCAATATAGTCTTATTATTACTGATCTACTGATCGACTTTGACCGCGGAGGGGGGCGGAGCGTGCAGGAGCGCTTTCTATGTGTATACGAGAAAGTAAAAGATCAGAGAGTCGGAGAAAATGCATATCAGTAGCAGTGATCAATATAGTCTTAGTATTACTGATCTACTAATCGATTTTGACCGCGGAGGCGCGCGGAGCGTGCCGGAGCGCTTTCTATGTGCATACGAGAGAGTAACTTATCAAAGAGTAGGAGAAAATGCATATCAGTATCAGTGATCAATAAATAATTATAATTACTGATCTACTGATCGGCTTTGACCGCGGAGGCGCGCGAAGCGTGCCGGAGCGCCTTCTAGAGCAAAGGAGAGAGAGAAAGAGACAGAAAGAGACAGAGAGACAGAGAGACAGAGAGAAAGAGAGAGAGAGAGAGAGAGACAGAGAGAGAGAGAGAGAGAAGCGGAGAAACGGAAAGTGTAGTTTAGTTATGACATAGTTATCACTCATATACCGATTGTCTTCGGCTGCATCTCGGAGCGCTCTTCATGTGCATACGAAAGAGTAAAATATCAGAGAGTAGGAGAAAACGCATATCAGTAGCAGTGATAAAAATGTTATTATAATTACTGATCTACTGATCGGCTTTGACCGCGGAAGCGCGCGAAGCGTGCCGGAGCGCCTTCTAGAGCAAAGGAGAGAGAGCGAGAGAGAGAGAGAGAGAGAGAAGCGGAGAAACGAAAAGTGTAGTTTAGTTATAACATATTTATCACTCATATACCGATAGTCTTCGGCTGCATCTCGAAGCGCGAGAATCAAAAATTATCAACCAGCTACTCAGAGAGTAGAATAGATTCTATATCAGTATCAGTGATTAATAAATTATCATAATTACTGATCTACTGATCGACTTTGACCGCGGAGGCGCGCGAAGCGTGCCGGAGCGCCCTCTATGTGCATACGAGAGAGTAAAATATCAAAGAGTAGGAGAAAGTGCATATCAGTATCAGTGATCATTTTATTATTATTTTTATTAGTGAAATACTCATAGGCTATGACCGCGGAGCGTGCCGGAGCGCCTTCTATGAGCATAGTAAATATAACAGGAAAGCAGTCAAGAAGATACTATCAACCAGATAGACTGTGACACGTTCTAATTATTTAAAATTACTGAAAATAAAAAAAGGAAATGAAAAAGATCAGTCATCTACTGGAAGACTGAAAACAGCACTTCTAGCACAGCTCCTAATAGCACTTCCAGAGCACATATCAAGTCAATATATATAACAATCGATAGATAATTTTCTCCTCTATTTTATACCTATATTTCTAGCGCGCGAAGCGCGCTAGTCGCAGCGCCCGCTGCGCCTGGCTGTGCAAAATGCCCTATGGTTTCCGTCCGTCCATCGCTCTACCGCGCCAGCCACTACTCCTATCTAGCCAAACGTGACATCGATCCGATGGTCTCGGTGCCGAGATGCAGGATTCCAATTTTCAGCCCTTTATCTCTCATATCCGCGGAGCTATAAGCTCCAGAAAGTCCGACGAAATAGCGTGTAATCAGAGAGAGTCAGACAGAAAACAGGCGAAATAGTGTGTGAGGCGAGGAGACGGTTAGGTCGTTGAACGGTTGCATCGAGTAGGCCTCACAAGAACGAGTACTGCGAATCGCAGACTTCAGCTATCGAAAAATGGTTTCGACGTCACTCCTCTACACTCCCTCACCTACAAATTGGCCCGTTATCTTTTTATAACTCCTCTTGGTTTTTTTTTCACGAAGTGATTCAATCGAGGCGAGGCGACACCAAACAATTGTCGCGGGCTGTTCAAGAAAACTAGGCAACCGTGTCAGATCTCCCTTTACTACAACATGCAAATAGGTGGCCACTACACTTCTACCAAAATTTGCATCTTTTTGTGACCTCTGACGCCCGCTATCAATTAAATTCCTCTAATCGACGCCACTTTATTGCCCCGCGACGAGAGAGTGTGGCGAGGTGAGAGTGCGCCAGCTGCCAGTCTGTCTGATGTCAGAGAAAGAAACAGTAAATTGTGCAAATGAGCGAGAACAACACCATGCACTACGAAACAGCTCACCACACAAACTGCGCAAAATCTATATTCTGAGCAAATACAATACAATTTATCTTTTAAAAGGACTTCCGTAAGAGAAGAGTTTGTGTTACTCAACGTAATGCAACAAAAGCTCATGCATTTTATCAATCGAAATAGTAAACAAACCTGCTCTTTCTTCAATAAAAACTAATGCGAGCGAATGTTGTATGTCGGGAAATTGATTTCGGTATCCGATCGATTATATATAACTTGTTGAACTATTGGAACAGGTTTGTGTACTATTTCGATTGATAAAATGCATGAGCTTTTGTTGCATTACGTTGAGTAACACAAACTCTTCTCTTACGGAAGTCCTTTTAAAAGATAATAAATGTACTTTTATTGGATTTCATATAAATCTATCTACATTAACATGAAACACAAAACATTTTTTTAAAAGAAATCCAACAGTTCACCCACCTTGTTGAGTCCAAAATTGTATAAAATTTGCAAAAAAGAGTTTAGGTAATGCTGATGGAAAAATTTACAATTCCAATGTCATTTCTATGTAAAATCATATATTACAAAACGTTTGCCTCCAGCCGGAACCGAACTCGAGCCATGTGTCTCAACGGACGCAATCGCTAACCACAACACTACGGTGCGCACGGCAGAGCACGCGATCTAAACGATATCAGTGCAATCCACAGGCAGTGCGGATTGTGCACCTCCTGTCTGCTGGGGGCAGCCGGTGCGCGCCACCACCCCCCTAGAAAACGTTCCGTGGCGAGACTAGAGAGGCGAGACTAGAGATTCTATAAAATTCAAAGGCGAGATTCAAAGGCGAGACTAGAGATTCTATAAAATTAGATCCGTGATAACTCATCAACATATTTTTATTATTACTGATCTACTGATCGACTTTGACCGCGGAGGCGCGCGGAGCGTTCCGGAGCGCTTTCTATGTGCATACGAGAAAAGATAGAATTTGACCGCTGAGGCGCGCGGAGCGGCTGTCTGTGATCAAAGGCGAGAGTAGAGATTTTATAACATTTGATACGTGATAACTAATCATTGTCAACCAGCTACTGATAGAATTTGACCGCTGAAGCGCGCGAAGCGTGCCGGAGCGCTTTCTTTGTGCATACGAGAAAGTAAAATATCAGAGAGTCGGAGAATTGCATATAAGTAGCAGTGATCAATGTATTATTATAATTACTGATCTACTGATCGGCTTTGACCGCGGAGGCGCGCGGAGCGTGCCGGAGCGCCCTCCATGTGCATACGAGAGAGTAAAAGATCAGAGAGTCGGAGAAAATGCATATCAGTAGCAGTGATCAATATAGTCTCATTATTACTGATCTACTGATCGACTTTGACCGCGGAGGCGCGCGGAGCGTGCCGGAGCGCTTTCTATGTGCAAACGAGAGAGTGAGATATCAGAGAGTAGGAGAAAATGCATATCAGTATCAGTGATCAATGTAATATTATAATTACTGATCTACTGATCGGCTTTGACCGCGGAGGCGCGCGGAGCGTGCCGGAGCGCCCTCCATGTGCATACGAGAGAGTAAAAGATCAGAGAGTCGGAGAAAATGCATATCAGTAGCAGTGATCAATATAGTCTCATTATTACTGATCTACTGATCGACTTTGACCGCGGAGGCGCGCGGAGCGTGCCGGAGCGCTTTCTATGTGCAAACGAGAGAGTGAAATATCAGAGAGTAGAAGAGATTGTATATCATTATCAGTGATTAATATATTATTATAATTACTGATATACTGATCGGCTTTGACCGCGGAGGCGCGCGAAGCGTGCCGGAGCGCCTTCTAAGTGCATACGAAAGAGTAAAATATCAGAAGGTAGAAGAGATTGTATATCATTATCAGTGATTAATATATTATTATAATTTTTGATATACTGATCGGCTTTGACCGCGGAGGCGCGCGAAGCGTGCCGGAGCGACTTCTCTGTGCATACGAAAGAGTAAAACATCAGAGAGTAAAAGAGATTGTATATCATTATCAGTGATTAATATATTATTATAATTACTGATCTACTGATCGGCTTTGACCGCGCCGCAGTGATCAATATATTCTTGTTTTTTTCTGATCTACTGATATACTTTGACCGCGGAGGCGCGCGAAGCGTGCCGGAGCGCCCTCTATGTGCATACGAAAGAGTAAAATTCCAGAGAGTAGGATATAATGAATATCAGTATCAGTGATCACCATATTATTATAATCACTGATCTACTGATCAGCTTCGACCGCGAAGCGTGCCGGAGCGCCTTCTATGAGCATAGTAATAATATTATCTGTAGAAAAGCAGTCAAGATAGTATCAACCAGATACTGATAGACTGTGACACTTTCTATTTATTTGAAATTACTGAAAAAAAATAAAAAAAATCAGGAAATAAATAAAGATCAATCATCTACCGGAATACTCTGACAACAGCACTTCTAGCACAGATCCTAATAGCACTTCCAGAGCACATATCAAGTCAATCTATATATCAATCGATAGATAATTTTCTCCTCTTTTTTACACGTATATTTCTAGCGCGCGAAGCGCGCTAGTCGCTAGTATGTGTAAAATGCCCTATGGTGTCTGTCCATACATCGCTCTACCGCGCCACCCACTACTCCTATCTAGCCAAACGTGACATCGATCCGATGGTCTCGGTCCCGAGATGCAGGATTCCAATTTTCAGATCTTTATCTCTCATATCCGCGGAGCTATAAGCTCAAGAAGGTCCGACGAAATAGCGCGTAATCAGAGAGAGTCAGACACAAAAGCGGCGAAATAGTGTGTCAGATGAAGAGACGGGTCACTGGCAAATCGTGTGCGGCGAGTAGACCTTACAAGAACGAGTACTGCGAATCGTAGACTTCAGCTATCGAGAAACGGTTTCGACGTCACTCCTCTACACTCCCTCACCTACAAATCTGCCCGTAATCTTTTTATAAATCTTCCTGGTTTCCTTTCACGAAGTGATTTAGTCGAGGCGAGGCGACACCAAACAGTTGTCGCGGGCTGTTCAAGAAAACTAGGCAATCGTGTAAGGTCTCCCTTTACTACAACATGCAAATAGGTGGCCACTACACTTCTACCAAAATTCGCATTTTTTTGTGACCTCTGACGCCTGCAATCAATTAAATTCCTCTAATCGACGTCGTTTTATTGCCCCGCGACGAGAGAGTGTGGCGAGGTGAGAGTGCGCCAGCTGCCAGTCTGTCTGATGTCAGAGAAAGAGACAGTCAATTGTGCAAATGAGCGAGAGTATCACCATGCACTACGAAACAGCTCACCACACTCCAACAAACTATTTTCTGAGCACATACAATAAAACAATACTATATGCACTCACGTCATTCTATATTCAATCATAGAAGTGAGGCGAGGCGAAATACTATGTAACCTCCTTTTCTCATCTCTCTTCTTTACTTATCCCTCTCTTCTTCTTCTTTTCCCCGCGGCGTGCGGTCGGGTCCTCATTTTGCCCCACCGCCGCCGAATGTTCGGTCATCGACAAGAATCCTTCCCGAGTCACCAGTGAGGCGGCGGGAAGTATCCTCATGTGGAAGCAGCTATGGCGCGAGGAGATAATAATTGGCATGGAAGCAAAGGAAGCCTCGGAGCTCTTCACGTCAAGAATGGTACTCTAATGGTCCAGGAATGATTATCGATCAAGTATCGTCTTCCCACCACTAACCTTGTCAGCCTAGCTGTCTTTCCCCGGCGTTAGCCTATTATGTATCTAGCATCTTAGGCACTACTGTATGCTCCATATCATTATGATTGTGTTGTCATATTCAGATATAACGATTCCGGATAAACGATTGATTGATTGATTGATTGATTGATCTCTTCTCACGCCTCTCTCTCTCTCTCTCTCTCTCTCTCTCTCTCTCTTTCTCTCCCTCTCTCCCTCTCTTCCTCTATCTCTCTCTTATATATTATGATTTTAGATTATTGATAACTATGAAGTCTACTGGGATCTAAAATAAATAATAATTGTCAACCAGCTGCTCATCCCACTCTCTTTCTCTCTCTTTCTCTTTCTCTCTCTCTCTCTCTCTCTCTCTCTTTCTCTTTCTCTCTCGCTCGCTTAAATTTTATAATATAATACCAGTAATAACTATAAAGTATATTTGTATCTCTAATAAATAAAAATTGTCAACCAGCTACAGATAGGCTTTTACCGCGGAGTGTGCCGGAGCGCCCTCTATGAGCATACGAGAGAGTGAAAGATCAGAGAGTAGGAGAGAATGCATATCAGTATCAGTGTTCAATATATTATTATAATTACTGATCTACTGATCGGCTTTGACCGCGGAGGCGCGCGTAGCGTGCCGGAGCGTCCTCTAAAGGCATACGATAGAGTAAAAGATCAAAGAGTCGGAGAAAATTCATATCAGTAGCAGTGATCAATGCATTCTTACTATTACTGATCTACTGATAGAATTGGACCGCGGAGGCGCGCGGAGCGTGCCGGAGCGCTTTCTATGTGCCTACGAGAAATAGAAAGATCAGAGAGTCGGAGAAAATTCATATCAGTAGCAGTGATCAATGCATTCTTACTATTACTGATCTACTGATATATTTTGACGGCGGAGGCGCGCGGAGCGTGCCGGAGCGCTTTCTATGTGCCTACGAGAAATAGAAAGATCAGAGAGTCGGAGATAATTCATATCAGTAGCAGTGATCAATGCATTCTTACTATTACTGATCTACTGATATATTTTGACCGCGGAGGCGCGCGGAGCGTGCCGGAGCGCTTTCTATGTGCATACGAGAGAAAGAAAGATCAGAGAGTCGGAGATAATTCATATCAGTAGCAGTGATCAATGCATTCTTACTATTACTGATCTACTGATATATTTTGACCGCGGAGGCGCGCGGAGCGTGCCGGAGCGCTTTCTATGTGCATACGAGAAAGTGAAAGATCAGAGAGTCGGAGATAATTCATATCAGTAGCAGTGATCAATGCATTCTTACTATTACTGATCTACTGATATATTTTGACCGCGGAGGCGCGCGGAGCGTGCCGGAGCGCTTTCTATGTGCATACGAGAGAGTGAAAGATCAGAGAGTCGGAGAAAATTCATATCAGTAGCAGTGATCAATGCATTCTTACTATTACTGATCTACTGATATATTTTGACCGCGGAGGCGCGCGGAGCGTGCCGGAGCGCTTTCTATGTGCATACGAGAGAGTGAAAGATCAGAGAGTCGGAGAAAATTCATATCAGTAGCAGTGATCAATGCATTCTTACTATTACTGATCTACTGATATATTTTGACCGCGGAGGCGCGCGGAGCGTGCCGGAGCGCTTTCTATGTGCATACGAGAGTGAAAGATCAGAGATTCGGAGAAAATTCATATCAGTAGCAGTGATCAATATTTATTCTTATTATTACTGATCTACTGATAGAATTTGACCGCGGAGGCGCGCGGAGCGTGCCGGAGCGCTTTCTATTTGTATACGAGAAAGTGAAAGATCAGAGAGTCGGAGAAAATTCATATCAGTAGCAGTGATCAATGCATTCTTACTATTACTGATCTATTGATAGAACTTGACCGCGGAGGCGCGCGGAGCGTGCCGGAGCGCTTTCTATGTGCATACGAGAGAAAGAAAGATCAGAGAGTCGGAGAAAATTCATATCAGTAGCAGTGATCAATGCATTCTTACTATTACTGATCTACTGATATATTTTGAACGCGGAGGCGCGCGGAGCGTGCCGGAGCGCTTTCTATGTGCATACGAGAGAAAGAAAGATCAGAGAGTCGGAGAAAATTCATATCAGTAGCAGTGATCAATGCATTCTTACTATTACTGATCTACTGATATATTTTGAACGCGGAGGCGCGCGGAGCGTGCCGGAGCGCTTTTCTATGTGCATACGAGAGAGTGAAAGATCAGAGAGTAGGAGAGAAGGCATATCAGTATCAGTGATCAGTATATTATTATAATTACTGACTGATCGGCTTTGACCGCGGAGGCGCGCGAAGCGTGCCGGAGCGCTTTCTATGAGCATACGAGAGAGTGAAAGATCAGAGAGTCGGAGATAATTCATATCAGTAGCAGTGATCAATGCATTCTTACTATTACTGATCTACTGATATATTTTGACCGCGGAGGCGCGCGGAGCGTGCCGGAGCGCTTTCTATGTGCATACGAGAAAGTGAAAGATCAGAGAGTCGGAGATAATTCATATCAGTAGCAGTGATCAATGCATTCTTACTATTACTGATCTACTGATATATTTTGACCGCGGAGGCGCGCGGAGCGTGCCGGAGCGCTTTCTATGTGCATACGAGAGAGTGAAAGATCAGAGAGTCGGAGAAAATTCATATCAGTAGCAGTGATCAATGCATTCTTACTATTACTGATCTACTGATATATTTTGACCGCGGAGGCGCGCGGAGCGTGCCGGAGCGCTTTCTATGTGCATACGAGAGTGAAAGATCAGAGATTCGGAGAAAATTCATATCAGTAGCAGTGATCAATATTTATTCTTATTATTACTGATCTACTGATAGAATTTGACCACGGAGGCGCGCGGAGCGTGCCGGAGCGCTTTCTATGTGCATACGAGAGAGTGAAAGATCAGAGAGTCGGAGATAATTCATATCAGTAGCAGTGATCAATGCATTCTTACTATTACTGATCTACTGATATATTTTGACCGCGGAGGCGCGCGGAGCGTGCCGGAGCGCTTTCTATGTGCATACGAGAGAGTGAAAGATCAGAGAGTCGGAGAAAATTCATATCAGTAGCAGTGATCAATGCATTCTTACTATTACTGATCTACTGATATATTTTGACCGCGGAGGCGCGCGGAGCGTGCCGGAGCGCTTTCTATGTGCATACGAGAGTGAAAGATCAGAGATTCGGAGAAAATTCATATCAGTAGCAGTGATCAATATTTATTCTTATTATTACTGATCTACTGATAGAATTTGACCGCGGAGGCGCGCGGAGCGTGCCGGAGCGCTTTCTATTTGTATACGAGAAAGTGAAAGATCAGAGAGTCGGAGAAAATTCATATCAGTAGCAGTGATCAATGCATTCTTACTATTACTGATCTACTGATAGAACTTGACCGCGGAGGCGCGCGGAGCGTGCCGGAGCGCTTTCTATGTGCATACGAGAGAAAGAAAGATCAGAGAGTCGGAGAAAATTCATATCAGTAGCAGTGATCAATGCATTCTTACTATTACTGATCTACTGATATATTTTGAACGCGGAGGCGCGCGGAGCGTGCCGGAGCGCTTTCTATGTGCATACGAGAGAAAGAAAGATCAGAGAGTCGGAGAAAATTCATATCAGTAGCAGTGATCAATGCATTCTTACTATTACTGATCTACTGATATATTTTGAACGCGGAGGCGCGCGGAGCGTGCCGGAGCGCTTTCTATGTGCATACGAGAGAGTGAAAGATCAGAGAGTAGGAGATAATTCATATCAGTAGCAGTGATCAATGCATTCTTACTATTACTGATCTACTGATATATTTTGACCGCGGAGGCGCGCGGAGCGTGCCGGAGTGCTTTCTATGTGCATACGAGAAAGTGAAAGATCAGAGAGTCGGAGATAATTCATATCAGTAGCAGTGATCAATGCATTCTTACTATTACTGATCTACTGATATATTTTGACCGCGGAGGCGCGCGGAGCGTGCCGGAGCGCTTTCTATGTGCATACGAGAGAGTGAAAGATCAGAGAGTCGGAGAAAATTCATATCAGTAGCAGTGATCAATGCATTCTTACTATTACTGATCTACTGATATATTTTGACCGCGGAGGCGCGCGGAGCGTGCCGGAGCGCTTTCTATGTGCATACGAGAGTGAAAGATCAGAGATTCGGAGAAAATTCATATCAGTAGCAGTGATCAATATTTATTCTTATTATTACTGATCTACTGATAGAATTTGACCGCGGAGGCGCGCGGAGCGTGCCGGAGCGCTTTCTATTTGTATACGAGAAAGTGAAAGATCAGAGAGTCGGAGAAAATTCATATCAGTAGCAGTGATCAATGCATTCTTACTATTACTGATCTACTGATAGAACTTGACCGCGGAGGCGCGCGGAGCGTGCCGGAGCGCTTTCTATGTGCATACGAGAGAAAGAAAGATCAGAGAGTCGGAGAAAATTCATATCAGTAGCAGTGATCAATGCATTCTTACTATTACTGATCTACTTATATATTTTGAACGCGGAGGCGCGCGGAGCGTGCCGGAGCGCTTTCTATGTGCATACGAGAGAAAGAAAGATCAGAGAGTCGGAGAAAATTCATATCAGTAGCAGTGATCAATGCATTCTTACTATTACTGATCTACTGATATATTTTGAACGCGGAGGCGCGCGGAGCGTGCCGGAGCGCTTTCTATGTGCATACGAGAGAGTGAAAGATCAGAGAGTAGGAGAGAAGGCATATCAGTATCAGTGATCAGTATATTATTATAATTACTGACTGATCGGCTTTGACCGCGGAGGCGCGCGAAGCGTGCCGGAGCGCTTTCTATGTGCATACGAGAGAGTGAAAGATCAGAGAGTAGGAGAGAATGCATATCAGTAGCAGTGATCAATGTTTTTTTTCATAATTACTGATCTACTGATCGGCTTTGACCGCGGAGGCGCGCGAAGCGTGCCGGAGCGCCTTCTATGTGCATACGAAAGAGTAAAAGATCAGAGAGTAGAAGAGTTTGCATATCAGTATCAGTGATTAATATATTATTATTATTATTGATCTACTGATCGACTTTGACCGCGGAGGCGCGCGAAGCGTGATGGAGCGCCTCTATGTGCATACGAAAAAGTAAAATATCAGAGAGTAGGAGAGAATGCATATCAGTATCAGCGATAAATGTTTTATTATAATTACTGATATACTGATCGACTTTGACCGCGGAGGCGCGCGAAGCGTGCCGGAGCGCTTTCTATGTGCATACGAGAAAGTGAAAGATCAGAGAGTCGGAGAAAATGTATATCAGTATCAGTGATCAATGTTTTATTATAATTACTGATCTACTGATCGGATTTGACCGCGGAGGCGCGCGAAGCGTGCCGGAGCGCCTTCTATGTGCATACGAAACAGTAAAAGATCAGAGAGTAGAAGAGATTGCATATCAGTATCAGTGATTAATATATTATTATTATTACTGATCTTCTGATCGACTTTGACCGCGGAGGCGCGCGAAGCGTGATGGAGCGCCTCTATGTGCATACGAAAAAGTAAAATATCAGAGAGTAGGAGAGAATGCATATCAGTATCAGCGATCAATGTTTTATTATAATTACTGATATACAGAATGGCTTTGACCGAGAAGGCGCGCGAAGCGTGCCGGAGCGCCTTCTATGTGCATACGAAAGAGTAAAAAATCAGAGTCGGAGAAAATGCATATCAGTGCATATCAGAAATAAGGAAATAAATAAAGATCAGTCATCTATTGAAAGACTGACCACAGCACTTCTAGCACAGCTCCTAATAGCACTTCCAGAGCACATTTCAAGTCAATCTATATATCAATCGATAGATAATTTTCTCCTCTATTTTATACCTATATTTCTAGCGCGCGAAGCGCGCTAGTCGCCTTTTCTACTAAAATGTCCTATGGTGTCCGTACGTCATTCCAGAGTCATAACTAGCTTCAAACTAATTTTACTATTTAAAAAGTAATTTAGAGACAACATTTACCGTATTTGGGAATATGCAAATGAGGTGACATTATAAAGTCTGATTATCGACGTTTATCTTGTCATAACCCTAGAAAGGTATCTTCATATCTCAAAAATGAGATGAAGTTTACATAGAAGTTCTGAAAAATGGAATTTTGAACATGTGTTTATTGTTTACTTGTTTGTTTACTTGTTTACCTGTATTGTTTACCTAAATGATAAGTCTTATGTACTTGTCATATGTACCAAGTAGTAACTGTGTACCTGTGAAATGAAGCGAGTTATAACAAAAATTCGGTCGAAAAGTGCCATTTTCAGTCTATGTCCAGGTGTCAGGTTGCTAGTGAACCCCTATAAGGAGTTATGCAAATGAGATGAAAAAATTTATGTGCCGTCTCATTGAGTAATCTAACTTAAAGGGAGTGTACACTCTGAATTTCGAAGTTGAGTTAGCACCGGGATGTGAAAATATGATGAAAATGATGCACTTTTCTCAATAACACTATGTGTCGGAGATACCTATAAGTCGGTGAAAAATTCTGTTGAACATTGAAAATTGGCACCAATTGGCACCAATTTCTGCATTTTGACACATTTGGCGCTCAATTTTAATCGACTTGCAGGCATTTTCAGCAAATAGTTGTATTGACAAAACTGCATTGCTTTCATCATATTTTCACATCCCGGTGCTAACTCAACTTCGAAATTCAGAGTGTACACTCCCTTTAAGTCTAAAAGGTCAGCTCGAGTCCTCTACCCAGAAACTCTGTACGTGAGCGGACAACAAACTCCATAGGAAATTTTAGGGGGGGAGAGTGGCGACTAGCCCGAGCGGCGCTGGCGCGCCGCTCGGGCTAGGGCCGCCTTCGGCGGCCTCACCACTCAAACATCAAAACTGAAATCATCACTCAAATCTAGTTTCTCAACTAAAATCTGTCCACAAACCTGTAATCCAACTAAGAAGTACATTACAACACAAAACACAAAAAATATAAGACAATTGAACGTTGTTTACAAACTTGTTTACTTGTTTACACTTTATGTAAACAACATTTTTGAACTCGCCTCCGAGTCTACTACACGCAATACATTTTTCAAACACGTTTTCAGTTTGTTTACATGTTTGTTTACTTGTTTACAACATCTGTAAATAACATTTTCGAACTCACCAATAATGTTACTAAACATTTGACATCTTCAAAACACTTTTTCAGGTTGTTTACAAAGTTGTTTACTTGTTTACATCACCTGTAAACAACATTTTTGAACTCGCCTCTCGGTCTACAACATCTTAGATACCTTCAAAACAAACTTAAAAATTGTTTACAAAATTGTTTACTTGTTGACAAACATATAAACAACAACATCGCTGACTTGTCTCCAGGTCACATACCAAGTTTGGACTCTTTGGCATCAAAACTGACCGAGATACAACATTACCATATTTGGAATTATGCAAATGAGGTCAATAATTAAAAACTTCAATCACCGACCCTACAGTACCCTAACCCTAAAAGGACATCTCAATAGCTCGAAAACGAAGCATAGTTTACATCGAACTGGCCATCTCTCAATTTCTATGTTCTCAAATATGCTAATTTTCTAGGGAGAACCCATATAAGGAATAGTCAGATCAGGACGCCAGGTAAACGATTGCATACCAGGACCACCTAGGATCTAATTTCCATACCTCAACCCCCAACGATAACTACAACATGAGATACAACTGCGGACAGAAAACAAACACCATAGCATAATTTATAGGGAGTGGGCGGGTGACTAGCGGCCGGAGGCTCGCTTCGCTCGCCTCCGGCCGCTAGTGGCGGCGCTTCGCGCCGCGTTTGCTCCAAGGCTCGCGCGCCTTCGGCGCGCTCGCCTTTCCGCTGTATAACCTCTGAGTATATACTCATAACTTAACTTTAAACAACTCAGTACTAGGTCTAGTACACGCTAGACAGCTCTAAAATGAGATTTGTATTTGTTTACTTTTTTGTTTACTTGTTTACATGTCCAATAAACAATAAAATCGAACTGAGTACTTTGTGTACTACATGTTAGAGACCTATAAAACACAATTCTGAGTTGTTTGCAAACTTGTTTACTTGTTTACTTCATTTGTAAACAACAAATATGAGCTCAGTACTTGGTCTAGTACACGTTAGGTATCTTTAAAATGAGATTTGAAGTTGTTTACTTAATTGTTTACTTGTTTACATGCCAAATAAACAAAAAAATCGAACTGAGTACTTTGTGTACTACATGTTAGACACCTTTAAAACACATTTCTGAGTTGTTTACAAACTTGTTTACTTGTTTACTTCACTTGTAAACAACAAATATGAACTTAGTACTTGGTCTAGTACACGTGAGATACCTTTTAAATGAGATTTGGAGTTGTTTACTTATTTATTTACTTGTTTACTGTTGTTGTTTACCAAAAAAATTGAACTTGTTCACTTGTTACCTGTACCAAGTATCAAGTCTCTAGGTCTAAAACTGACTGCGAAACTAATTTTACTATTTAAAAGTAATTTAGAGACAACATTTACCGTATTTAGGAATATGCAAATAAGGTGACATTATAAAATCTGATTATCGACGTTTATCTTGTCATAACCCTAGAAAGGTATCTTCATATCTCAAAAATGAGATGAAGTTTACATAGAAGTTCTGAAAAATGGAAATTTGAACATGTGTTTATTGTTTACTTGTTTGTTTACTTGTTTACCTGTATTGTTTACCTAAATTATAAGTCTTGTGTACTTGTCATATGTACCAAGTAGTAACCGTGTACCTGTGAAAAGAAGCGAGTTATGACAAAAATTCGGTCAAAAAGTGCCATTTTCAGTCTATGTCCATGTATCAGGTTGCTAGTGAACCCCTATTAGGAGTTATGCAAATGAGATGTCATAGTAACCATCGCGTCTCAGGTAGTACTGAACCTTAACTCCAAAGTTGTATCCTGATTCGTACAAAGAGTAATGAGTTATGAGTCTGGACATCAGACACCATAGGACATTTTAGGGGGGGGGGGGAGAGTGGCGACTAGCGCGCTTCGCGCGCTAGAAATATAGGTAGAAAATAGAAGAGAAAATTATCTATCGATTGATATATAGATTGACTTGATATGTGCTCTGGAAGTGCTATTAGGAGCTGTGCTAGAAGTGCTGTTGTCAGTCTTCCAGTAGATGACTGATCTTTATTTATTTCCTTTTTATATTTACAGTAATTTTAAATAATTAGAAAGTGTCACAGTCTATCTGGTTGATAGTATCTGGTTGACTGTTTTTCTACAGATATATTTACTATGCTCATAGAAGGCGCTCCGGCACGCTCCGCTGTCAGAGCATATCAGTAGATCAGTAATAAAAATAACAATAATGATCACTGATACTGATTTGCATTTTCTGCTACTCTCTGATATTTTATTCTCTCTCGTATGCACATGGAGGGCGCTCCGGCACGCTCCGCGCGCCTCCGCGGTCAAATTCTATCAGTAGATCAGTAATAGTAAGAATGCATTGATCACTGATACTGATATGAATTTTCTCCGACTCTCTGATCTTTCTTTCTCTCGTATGCACATAGAAAGCGCTCCGGCACGCTCCGCGCGCCTCCGCGGTCAAATTCTATCAGTAGATCAGTAATAGTAAGAATGCATTGATCACTGCTACTGATATGAATTTTATCCGACTCTCTGATCTTTCTTTCTCTCGTATGCACATAGAAAGCGCTCCGGCACGCTTCGCGCGCCTCCGCGGTCAAATTATATCAGTAGATCAGTAATAGTAAGAATGCATTGATCACTGCTACTGATATGAATTTTCTCCGACTCTCTGATCTTTCTTTCTCTCGTATGCACATAGAAAGCGCTCCGGCACGCTCCGCGCGCCTCCGCGGTCAAATTCTATCAGTAGATCAGTAATAGTAAGAATGCATTGATCACTGCTACTGATATGAATTTTCTCCGACTCTCTGATCTTTCTTTCTCTCGTATGCACATAGAAAGCGCTCCGGCACGCTCCGCGCTCCTCCGCGGTCAAAATATATCAGTAGATCAGTAATAGTAAGAATGCATTGATCACTGCTACTGATATGAATTTTCTCCGACTCTCTGATCTTTCTTTCTCTCGTATGCACATAGAAAGCGCTCCGGCACGCTCCGCGCGCCTCCGCGGTCAAATTCTATCAGTAGATCAGTAATAGTAAGAATGCATTGATCACTGATACTGATATGAATTTTCTCCGACTCTCTGATCTTTCTTTCTCTCGTATGCACATAGAAAGCGCTCCGGCACGCTCCGCGCGCCTCCGCGGTCAAATTCTATCAGTAGATCAGTAATAGTAAGAATGCATTGATCACTGCTACTGATATGAATTTTCTCCGACTCTCTGATCGTTCACTTTCTCGTATGCACATAGAAAGCGCTCCGGCACGCTCCGCGCGCCTCCGCGGTCAAAATATATCAGTAGATCAGTAATAGTAAGAATGCATTGATCACTGCTACTGATATGAATTTTCTCCGACTCTCTGATCTTTCTTTCTCTCGTATGCACATAGAAAGCGCTCCGGCACGCTCCGCGCGCCTCCGCGGTCAAAATATATCAGTAGATCAGTAATAGTAAGAATGCATTGATCACTGCTACTGATATGAATTTTTTCCGACTCTCTGATCTTTCTTTCTCTCGTATGCACATAGAAAGCGCTCCGGCACGCTCCGCGCGCCTCCGCGGTCAAATTCTATCAGTAGATCAGTAATAGTAAGAATGCATTGATCACTGCTACTGATATGAATTTTCACCGATTCTCTGATCGTTCACGCGCTAGAAAGCGCTCCGGCACGCTTCGCGCGCCTCCGCGGTCAAATTATATCAGTAGATCAGTAATAGTAAGAATGCATTGATCACTGATACTGATATGAATTTTCTCCGACTCTCTGATCTTTCTTTCTCTCGTATGCACATAGAAAGCGCTCCGGCACGCTCCGCGCGCCTCCGCGGTCAAATTCTATCAGTAGATCAGTAATAGTAAGAATGCATTGATCACTGCTACTGATGTTCACTGCTACTGATATGAATTTTCTCCGACTCTCTGATCGTTCACTTTCTCGTATGCACATAGAAAGCGCTCCGGCACGCTCCGCGCGCCTCCGCGGTCAAAATTTATCAGTAGATCAGTAATAGTAAGAATGCATTGATCACTGCTACTGATATGAATTTTCTCCGACTCTCTGATCTTTCTTTCTCTCGTATGCACATAGAAAGCGCTCCGGCACGCTCCGCGCGCCTCCGCGGTCAAATTCTATCAGTAGATCAGTAATAGTAAGAATGCATTGATCACTGCTACTGATATAAATTTTCACAGACTCTCTGATCGTTCACTTTCTCGTATGCACATAGAAAGCGCTCCGGCACGCTCCGCGCGCCTCCGCGGTCAAAATATATCAGTAGATCAGTAATAGTAAGAATGCATTGATCACTGCTACTGATATGAATTTTTTCCGACTCTCTGATCTTTCTTTCTCTCGTATGCACATAGAAAGCGCTCCGGCACGCTCCGCGCACCTCCGCGGTCAGAGTCGATCAGTAGATCAGTAATAATAAGGCTATATGTATCACAGATACTGATATGAATTCTCTCCTACTCTCTGATCTTTCACTCTCTCGTATGCACATAGAAAGCGCTCCGGCACGCTCCGCGCGCCTCTGCGGTCAAATTCTATCAGTAGCTGGTTGACAATGATTAGTTATCACGGATCTAATATTATAAAATATCTACTCTCGCCTATGATCATAGACAGCCGCTCCGCGCGCCTCTGCGGTCAAATTCTATCAGTAGCTGGTTGCCAATGATTAGTTATCACGGTTCAAATATTATAAAATATCTACTCTCGCCTTTGATCACAGACAGCCGCTTCGCGCGCCTCAGCGGTCAAATTCTATCAGTAGCTGGTTGACAATGATTAGTTATCACGGATCTGATATTATAAAATATCTACTCTCGCCTTTGATCACAGACAGCCGCCCAGCGCGCCTCAGCGGTCAAAATCTATCAGTAGCTGGTTGACAATGATTAGTTATCACGGATCTAATATTATAAAATCTCTACTCTTGCCTTTGATCACAGACAGCCGCTTCGCGCGCCTCAGCGGTCAAACTCTATCAGTAGCTGGTTGACAATGATTAGTTATCACGGATCTAATATTATAAAATATCTACTCTCGCCTTTGATCACAGACAGCCGCTCCGCGCGCCTCAGCGGTCAAATTCTATCAGTATCTGGTTGACAATGATTAGTTATCACGGATCTGATATTATAAAATCTCTACTCTCGCCTTTGATCACAGACAGCCGCTCCGCGCGCCTCAGTGGTCAAATCCTATCAGCAGCTGGTTGACAATGATTAGTTATCACGGATCGAATATTATAAAATATCTACTCTCGCCTACGATCATAGACAGCCGCTCCGCGCGCCTCCGCGGTCAAATTCTATCAGTAGATCAGTAATAATAAGAATAAATTGATCACTGCTACTGATATGCATTTTCTCCCACTCTCTGATCGTTCACATTCTCGTATGCACATAGGAAGCGCTCCGGCACGCTCCGCGCGCCTTCGCGGTCAAAGTATATCAGTATATCAGTGATAATAGGAATATATTGATCACTGCTACTGATATGAATTTTCTCCGAATCTCTGATCGTTCATTTTCTCGTATGCACATAGAAAGCGCTCCGGCACGCTTCGCGCGCCTCCGCGGTCAAAGCCGATCAGTAGATCAGTAATTAAAATAATATATCAAACACTGATACTGATATGCATTCTTTCTTACTCTCTGATCTTTCACTCTCTCGTATGCACATAGAGGGCGCTCCGGCACACTCCGCGGTAAAGCCTATCAGAAGCTGGTTGACAATTTTTATTTATTAGAGATACAAATATAATATATAGTTATCACTGGTCTTTTGTTATAAAATCAGAGAGAGAGAGAGAGAGAGAGAGAGAGAGAGAGAGAGAGAGAGAGAGAGACGAAAGAGAGAGCGAGAGAGAGAAAGACGAAAGAGAGAGAGAGAGAGAGAGAGAGAGAGAGAGAGAGAGAAGAGAGGGAGAGAGGGAGAGAAAGAGAGAAAGAGAGAGAGAGAGAAAGAGAGAAAGAGAGAAAGAGAGAAAGAGAGAAAGAGAGATGAGCAAAGGAATTGGATGAAAAAAGGAGGTTACATAGTATTTCGCCTCGCCTCACTTCCCTGATTGAATATAGAATGACGTGAGTGCATATAGTAATGTTTTATTGTATGTGCTCAGAAAATAAAATTTGCACAGTTTGTTGGAGTGTGGTGAGCTGTTTCGTAGTGCGTGGTGATGTTCTCGCTCATTTGCACAATTGACTGTCTTTTTCTCTGACATCAGACAGACTGGCAGCTGGCGCACTCTCACCTCGCCACACTCTCTCGTCGCGGGGCAATAAAGTGGCGCCGATTAGAGGAATTTAATTGATAGCGGGCGTAAGAGGTCACAAAAAGATGCAAATTTTGGTAGAAGTGTAGTGGCCACCTATTTGCATGTTGTAGTAAAGGGAGATCTGACACGGTTGCCTAGTTTTCTTGAACAGCCCGCAACAACTGTTTGGTGTCGCCTCGCCTCGATTAAATCACTTCGTGAAAAGAAACCAGGAGGAGTTATAAAAAGATTACGGGCCAATTTGTAGGTGATGGAGTGTAGAGGAGTGACGTCGAAACCGTTTTTCGATAGCTGAAGTCTGCGATTCGCAGTACTCGTTCTTGTAAGACCTACTCGATGCAACCGTTCAACGACCTAACCGTCTCTTCATCTGACACACTATTTCGCTCTTTTTTCTGTCTGACTCTCTCTGATTACGCGCTATTTCGTCGAATTTTCTTTAAGGCTTATAGCTCCGCGAATATGAGAGATAAAGGGCTGAAAATTGGAATCCTGCATCTCGAGACCGAGACCATCGGATCGATGTCACGTTTGGCTAGATAGGAGTAGTGGGTGGCGCGGTAGAGCGATGGACGGACGGACAAAAAGTGCGGAAACCATAGGGCATTTGACACTTACACCCGACTAGCGGCCGGAGGCTCGCTTCGCTCGCCTCCGGCCGCTAGTGGCGGCGCTTCGCGCCGCGTTTGCTCCAAGGCGCTCGCCTTTCCGCTGTATGACCTCTAAGTATATACTCTTAACATAACTTTATTCATGTTAGAGACTTTAAAACACATTTCTGAGTTGTTTACAAACTTGTTTACTTGTTTACTTCACTTGTAAACAACAAATATGAACTCAGTACTTGGTCTAGTACACGTTAGATACCTTTTAAATGAGATTTAGAGTTGTTTACTTATTTGTTTACTTGTTTGCATGCCAAATAAACAATGAAATCGAACTGAGTACTTTGTATACTACACGTTACAGACCTTTAAAACACATTTCTGAGTTGTTTACAAACTTGTTTACTTGTTTACTTCTTTTGTAAACAACAAATATGAACTCAGTACTTGGTTTAGTACACGTTAGATACCTTTAAAATGAGATTTGGGGTTGTTTACTTAATTGTTTACTTGTTTACTGTTGTTGTTTACCAAAAAAATTGAACTTGTTTACTTGTTACCTGTACCAAGTTTCAAGTCTCTAGGTCGAAAACTGACAGAGTTCATATAGAAGTGTCACAAATTTCAGATTCTAAGTCCAGAGTTGTTAGTGAACCCATATAAGGAGTTATGCAAATGAGATGCAAAGTTAGATGTGCCGTCTCATGGACCACCAAAGCTTAAGTCTAGAAGGTCAGCTCGATATCTCTATTCAGAAACTCTGTACGTGAGCGGACAACAAACAAACGCCATAGGAAATTTTAGGGGGGGGAGAGAGGCGACTAGCGGGCCGGAGGCTCGCTTCGCTCGCCTCCGGCCCGCTAGTGGCGGCGGCTTCGCCGCCGCACTGCGCTCCGAGGCTCGCGCGCCTTCGGCGCGCTCGCCTCTTCGCGTTAACTCATCAAAACTTCAAATCTGAATTCTCCTATGGGTCTAGTACACATGAGACATCAAAATCTCTGGTTTTGGAGTTGTTTACAACTTTGTTTACTTGTTTACTTGTCATGTAAACATCAGATACAAACTCTTCATTGAGTCTAATACACTTTAGATATCAAAATCTACAGTTTCGGACTTGTTTACAGTTTTGTTTACTTGTTTACATAACTTGTAAACACTATACCTTAACTCTCCTGAAGGTTTAGTATCGATTAGATATCAAAATCAGGAGATTTGGAGTTGTTTACTTTTTTGTTTACTTGTTGACCTGAGTTGTTTACCTAAAAAAATTGTAATTATTTACTTGTTACCTGTACCAAGTATGAACCTTCTACCTCAAAAAATAACAAAATTATAAATTTTATAACATTTCTGAGTATTAAAAAGGCGGAAATTGAAAAATTAATTAATATTCAAACATTAATTACAAATCTGAAATAATTCATGAATAAAGGTTTTACGGTAGTGATAATTAAATAGAAAAATCCAGGTGTCAACTCTCATCTAGACAAAAGTTACAGGGTCGTAAAGTGATATTTGAAGTTTATGCTAATTTATCTCAGGTGACAGGTGAGAGGCCACAGGTGAGACGGTACCTGGCAGGTACTCAGGACCTAAGGTGTCATTGGTGAAAGGAATGAGAGAATTAAAAATAGTTTTTCTAAGAAGTTGAAACTTAGATCTACTGTATTTTACGTTTTGCATCTTGCCTGATTGATCCTGTCAGCGGTCAATATGCTCAACTGCAAAAATGAGCCACATTTAGTTGAAAATGAAGGTTTTTTGAAAAAGTGAAATCCTTCTACAGTGAAGCGAAAAATCTGAAATTTTGTCAGTAAATATTAGTTTTTGAGTTATGAATTACAGTGCAAAATCCAGGTCTCAACTCTTAGATAGAAAGGGATTGTAGTTGATCTAGTGAATCATGAAATATGATTTTTATTTTCAGTAATAGAGTTGAGCACACGTGTTTGTGTTGATTGTGTTATAGAGAGTAATTTACCATAAAAATTTGAAAAATTAATATCAAAAACGAAAGAAGTTATGATCAAAAATGTAAAATTTCTACGAAAGTTTGAATATTTATATTTTGAAAACGAAATAAGTATTTTATTTGAAATTGAAATGGTGTGAACGGCCAAGTGTCTTCTATCATCAGCTAAAGTTTGAAATTTTAGTCTTCAAAACAAACAAAGATATTCAAGGTTTTTGCGTTTTGCATCTTACGTGATTGATCCTGTCAGAAAATGAAAATTGCTGTAAAACTTTTTTGAACTGGTTTTTTGAAATGAAACTGTAAAACTGTAAATAACACGCAGGTTTCATGTTATTGTGCGAGTTTCATGAAAAAATATGAAGTTTGAAGGTAGGTTTACATAGAAGTGAACCGAGTTGTTAGTGAACCCATTTAAGGAAATTGGATAGAAACCTATGCTAATGTGTGTTTCTTAAGAGTGATTAGTTAATCTCAGGTTTGTAGTTTGAGTGTAAAAAGTTTCTTCAGTATTGAGTTATGTCCTTCTGAAATTTTGGAAATTCTATATAAACCCATATAAGGAGTTTTCGGAATGAGTCCTAGTGACGTGTGTCAAGTCAATATAGTGTGCTGAGTCTAAGTTTACAGTATTAGATTCACATCTTGAAACATGGACTGAGCATATCGGTGAAAAGTTTTTCAGGCTATGTCAAGTTGTTAGTAAAGTCATACGGTAAGTAGAGGTGTGCGTGTGAAAATGAAACGATTGCATGCTGTCACAAGAAGAATGTTAAGTTTAGAGTATGAGCCGTGTATGTGCAGTGTCGCTTGAGTTATGTGCCCGGACAGACAAACACACAACGACCATAGCAAATTTTATATAGCCCCAGCCGGGGCGACTAGCCCGAGCGGCGCTGGCGCGCCGCGCGGGCTAGGGCCGCCTTTGGCGGCCTCAACTCTCAAACTACACTCAAAAATCTAATTTCATAACTAAGTTATGTCCACAAACCTCTTGACCAACTGAGAAGTACATTACAAGACGAAATACCAAAAATGAAGACAATTGAACGTTGTTTACAAATTTGTTTACCTGTTTACACTCTCTGTAAACAACATTTTTGAACTCCCCTTTAAGTCTGCTACACGTTATACACCTTTAAAACACGTTTTCAGGTTGTTTACAGATTTGTTCACTTGTTTACAACATCTGTAAACAACATTTTTGAACTCACCATTAATGTTACTAAACATCTGACATCTTTGAAACACATTTTCAGGTTGTTTACGAAGTTGTTTACTTGTTTACATCACCTGTAAACAACATTTTTGAACTCGCCTCCAAGTCTACATCATCTTAGATACCTTCATAACAAACTTTAAATTTGTTTACAAATTTGTTTACTTGTTGACAAACATATAAACAACAACATCGCTGACTTGTCTCCAGGTCACATACCAAGTTTGGACTCTTTGGCATCAAAACTGACCGAGATACAACATTACCATATTTGGAATTATGCAAATGAAGTCAATATTTAAAAATTTTAATCACCGACCCTACAGTACCCTAACCCTAAAAGGACATCTCAATAGCTCGAAAACGAAGCATAGTTTACATAGAACTGGCCATCTCTCAGATTCTATGTTCTCAAATATGCAAATTTTCCAGGGAGAACCCATTTAAGGAATGAACAGATCAGGACCCCAGGTGAACGATTGCATGCCAGGACCACTTAGGATCTAATTTCCATACCTCAACCCCCAACGATAACTACAACATGAGATACAAAACAACAAATCTGAACTCAGTACCCGGTCTAGTACACGTTAGATACCTATTAAATGAGATTTGTACTTGTTTACTTTTTTGTTTACTTATTTACATGCCAAATAAACAATAAAAACGATCTTAGTACTTTGTGTACTATATGTTAGAGATCTTTAAAACACATTTCTGAGTTGTTTACAAGTTTGTTTACTTGTTTACTTCACTTGTAAACAACAAATATGAACTCAGTACTTGGTCTAGTACACGTTAGATACCTTTAAAATGAGATTTGGAAGTGTTTACTTATTTGTTTACTTGTTTACTGTTGTTGTTTACCAAAAATTTCGAACTTGTTTACTTGTTACTTGTACCGAGTATGAACCCTTTAGCTCAAAAACGAACCAAGTTATTAAATTGATATGATTCTGAGTCATTAAAAGTGAAATTTCAAAAACAAATAAAAATTATCTTTTAAAAGTACTTCCGTAAAAAGTGTTGTTTGTGTTAACCTGATTCAAGAAAAGCGCATGCATATATTATTAATTTTCGAAAAATCAAATCGTAAACACCTGAACATGAAAACTAACACAAACTTGCTCTTTCAAACGAATATAGAATAGTTACACGTAACATTCAGAATAATACGATTGTTTTGTTTATTTAGTGTTTTTTGCGGTTTATTATTTATGGTTTATCAGTAAAATAAAATGTTATTCGTGATGTTGTTTGACTCAATGTTTCAGGTATAAAAATGTCAAAAAAATAAAACATGGAATTATTCAACATTAATTATTCAAAAATTATTCAACGTTTTGAAAGAGCAAGTTTGTGTTAGTTTTCATGTTCAGGTGTTTACGATTTGATTTTTCGAAAATTAATAATATATGCATGCGCTTTTCTTGAATCAGGTTAACACAAACAACACTTTTTACGGAAGTACTTTTAAAAGATAATATATGTCCTTTTGTTTAATTTCATAGAAATTTTCTCTCTCGTCTTCATACATGTAACATGTTCTTCTCTCATTATTTCATCAATTTCATTTAAAATTTATTCGATATTTTCTCGTTCTCTCGTTCTCTCCTTCCATTCCTTCCCTCCTTCTCTCCTTCTTTCCTTCTCTCCTCCTCTCCTTTCCTCCTTCTCTCCTCCCATTCCTTCCCTCCTTCTCTCCTTCTCCCCTTCTCTCCTCCTCTCCTCCTCTCCTTCCCTCCTTCCTTCCTTCCCTCCTTCTTTCCTTCTCTCTTTCTCTCGTTCTCTCTTTCTCTCGTTCTCTCTTTCTCTCGTTCTCTCTTTCTCTCGTTCTCTCTTTCTCTCGTTCTCTCGTTATCCCTTTCTCTCTTTCTCTCGTTCTCTAGTTCTCTCGTTCTCTCGTTCTCTCGTTCTCCCTTTCTCTCTTTTCTCTCTTTCTCTCGTTCTCTCTTTTCTCTCTTTTCTCTCTTTCTCTCTTTCTCTCGTTCTCTCGTTCTCTCGTTCTCTCGTTCTCTCCGTCTCTCCGTCTCTCCTTCTCTCCTTCCCTCCTTCCCCCCTTCTCCCTTTCTCTCTTTCTCTCGTTCTCTCGTTATCTAGTTCTCTCGTTATTTCGTTTTCTCTTTCTCTCGTTCTCTCGTTCTCTCGTTCTCTCGTTCTCTCGTTCTCTCGTTCTCGCGTGTCTCCTTCTCTTCTTCTCTCCTTCCCTCCTTCCCTCCTTCTCCCTTTCTCTTTTTCTCTAGTTCTCCAGTTCTCTCTTTCTCTCGTTCTCTCTTTCTCTCTTTCTCTCGTTCTCTCGTTCTCTCGTTCTCTCGTTCTCTCGTTCTCTCGTTTCTCGTTCTCTCGTTCTCTCGTTTTCTCCGTCTCTCCGTCTCTTCTTCCCTCCTTCCCTCCTACCACCCTCCTTCTCTCTTTCTCTCGTTCTCTCGTTCTCTAGTTATATCGTTCTCTCTTTCTTTCGTTCTCTCTTTCTCTTGTTCTCTCTTTCTCTCGTTTTCTCGTTCTCTCGTTCTCTCGTTCTCTCGTTCTCTCTTTATCTCGTTCTCTCTTTCTATCCTTCTCTCGTTCTCTCGTTCTCTCGTTCTCTCGTTCTCTCCGTCTCTCCTTCTCTTCTTCCCTCCTTCTCTCCTTCTCTCTTTCTCTCTTTCTCTCGTTCTCTATTTCTCTCGTTATATCGTTATATCGTTCTCTCGTGCTCTCGTTTTCTCGTTCTCTCGTTCTCTCGTTGTCTCGTTGTCTCGTTCTCTCGTTGTCTCGTTCTCTCCTTCTTTCCTTCCCTCCTTCCCGCCTTCTCACTTTCTCTCTTTCTCTCGTTCTCTAGTTCTCTCGTTATATCGTTCTCTCTTTCACTCGTTTTCTCTTTCTATCGGTTTCTCTTTCTCTCGTTCTCTCATTATCTCTTTCTCTCTTTCTCTCTCTCTCTCTCTTTCTCTCTTTCTCTCTTTCTCTCTTTCTCTCTTTCTCTCTTTCTCTCTTTCTCTCTTTCTCTCTTTCTCTCTTTCTCTCTTTCTCTCTTTCTCTCTTTCTCTCTTTCTCTCTTTCTCTCTTTCTCTCTCTTCTCTTTCTCTCTTCTCTCCTTCTCTCTTTCTCTTCTCTCTTCTCTCCTTCTCCCTCTTCTCTCCATCCCTCCTTCCCTCCTTCTCCCTTTCTCTCTTTCTCTCGTTCTCTAGCTCTCTCGTTATATCGTTCTCTCTTTCTCTCGTTTTCTCTTTCTCTCGTTTTCTCGTTTTCTCGTTCTCTCTTTCTCTCCTTCCCTCCTTCCCTCCTCCTCCCATTCTCTCTTTCTCTCGTTCTCTAATTCTCTCGTTATATCGTTCTCGCTTTCTCTCGTTCTCTCTTTATCTCTTTATCTCTTTCTCTCTTTCTCTCTTTCTCTCTTTCTTTCGTTCTCTAGTTCTCTCGTTCTCTCTTTCTATCCTTCTCTTCTTCTCTCCATCCCTCCTTCTCCCTTTCTCTCTTTCTCTCGTTCTCTAGCTCTCTCGTTCTCTTTTTATATCTTTCTCTCTTTCTCTGGTTCTCTCGTTCTCTCGTTCTCTCTTTCTATCCTTCTCTCGTTCTCTCGTTCTCTCCGTCTCTCCTTCCCTCCTTCCCTCCTCTCTTTTTCTCCTTTTCTCTCGTTATATCGTTCTCTCGTTCTCTCGTTCTCTCGTTCTCTCGTTCTCTCTTTCTCTCTCCCCTTACTAAATTCCTACTGATCGCAGCCACTAAAGTACATCTGTCTCTCTCCAAACAGCGTGCTCTCTCGCGTGCTCTCGCGCTCGCCCGCCAGCAGAGGGCTAGCTATCAGCTAGCGTGACTGGAAACGACACCCACCCACCCACCCACCCACACGCTGGCCTTTCGCCTAGTGCGAGTGCGAGATCGCTCATAACTTCTTTCGGAGAAAAGATACAAAGATGCCGTCAATTAGTGATCTGCCCTATGGAACCGTGCGAATCTAACTAACATAAATTGGAAGACTTCACATTGTTGCTAACATGTCCTTTGGATATCGCTACTTGAAAATTCTGGCGCGAGCCTTATTTTAACCCAAGAGAGAGGGCGCTGCGCGCCCTCTCTAATTCAAAAATTAGATAAAAATCTGGAAAAATTCACAGTGAAAGGTGTTAAGGTACTGATAATTAAATTACAAAATCCAGCTATCAACTCGCGCTCAGTAAAAAGTTACAGGGGTGCAAAATTTTTACCAAATATGGAATATGCAAATGAGGTGTCAAAGAAACGATTGCGTGCCAGACCCCAACAATGTTTAACCCCAAAAGGAGAGCCATGAGACTCTACTCAGTAATGAGTTCTGAGACTGGACAAACTCCATAGGAAATTTTAGGGGGGAGAGTGGCGATCGAAATTTAATTTAAAGGATGTAGAATCAGACAAAATGTACTCTGTGTGCAATGAGAGAAAGATTGAGATGTTCACGTGCTGGGAGAATAAGAAAAAGAAATTATTTCTAGTATAATCGCAAGGATGGAAAATGGCTCAAGAAAGCGGTACACACTGGTTACGATATGAGTTTTTTGTTCATTTGTACATAACACAGATGACTACTTATTCGATGTTATCAGATATCCTAACTGTGAAAGTAATATCAAGTCAAGCATTGCTATGAATTGTCTACATGGAGAGATAATTCGAATATTCAGATGTTGCACTATGAAGTTAACCTTTCAACAAAGATGCCAACAACTGTATAAAACATATATCGCAAATGGTTACAACTCTGACAAAGTTATGTTCCAAATTTCAAAAACAATTCTTAGTAATAAACAACTATTATTAAAATACAAATGAAAAACCAAAAATACATTCAAACGTTTCATTGACACTCTGAAATGACCTGCTACCATTCCCTCTCTATCTCTGCACTCTTACTGATCTACTGATCTGCGCGAAACAGTCGATGAGCCTCGCAGTCGCCACTCTCAAATCATTCGTTTCACATTCCCCTGTCCCGAGTGGTTGTTTTCTTTGCGCGTCGCCCCCCGTATTCTTAGCGTCATAGACAATCAATAACAGTCTAGACTCACTTTCCCCCTTTTTTTCTTGTAAAACTTCTTTGTATATTTACCTACCAGCTCATCACTGATGATGGTCCCGGCTGGTAGGTTCACACATCCGGTCTGGTGGAAGGGACCGAAACCGGATGTGTGCTATGATTTTTTGAAATAGAACTTCTTTTGATTTTTTTGTAATTAGATCTGGCAGTGATGCTGGGTGATTTGAGGGGAGAAATTACCCTCTTCCCAGTATGATCTGTCTTTTCTTAGCATTACCCTTTGGTCGTATGACCAACCCACGTCCCTTATGGGACATTAATTGTCTTTTGACGCAACTACCCCGCATGGGGCTACCTTTTTATATAATATTATCTGAAATTAATCTAATTAAAACACAAACAAATTTGTTTCCGAATCAAATCATGTTTTGCACTGCCATTCCAGCGTAAATTGTTTGTACGCGCGAATACTTGAGTGACTGACATAAGTCGCACGATCGTCGAATTCGATGAACTTTGATCTTTGGATCACCCCCTATGCACTAATCAATGAACACTAGATGTGCTTGCCGGTTGGCAGGTTGGAGCGCACCGCACATCACGATGAACACTCAAAGAACAATAGGTGTGGGTAGCGGGATCAAAGAACACTCGCGATCGATCACTCGCTTCTCTCCGCCGCCAGCACACCACCCAACCTCTTGTGACCAATCAGACTACACAACACACAATGATCACTCATGCTACCCAGAGTAGACAGTAACTGCAAGGGAGGATATACCCGGTGTTGACCACAAAGCGGTCCCACCCCGAACTCAGGTTGGCAGTGGGATGGGGCAGACACCCCGCGGATGCACGAGAGCGGTGCTCACTGCCATTGCTGTAAGGTGGGATGACAGGTTCTGGCCTCAGCAATGTACTCAAGGAACACTCTAGAAAACACCAGTTCTGCTCTCACCCTTTACCCAAAAACAGGCGCAGCTGCCTCTAAATGCTGTACAAAAACAACGATAAACCATACTACCTACTAAAGGAAATTCAACGTGTGCAGACAGATAGAAAGCAAACAAAGGCTGATCTTCCCGGAAACACAACCTTTACCGGAAAACGATGTAATAACAAACGATGTGTAATTTGTCCGAAACTAGAATTCAACTCACATACCATAAGTTCATGCACGTCAATAAATATACCTACTTTCAAAACAGATGATTCCAACTGTCTTTCAAAGAACTTGGTTTACCTCATAACATGTAGTAAATGCAAGTTACAGTATGTCGGTGAAACTAAACAAACACTCAAACAAAGAATGTCCGCACATAGGAACAGTTTTAAAACCAACAAGTTAAATACTTTTCTCAGCAAACATTTCAAACTCTCGGACCATGATTGTGAAGAATTCAAGATTACTATTTTGGACAATCAGCCAGAGAACAGTGACACTGAAGTAAGACTTGAAAAGGAACTTTTTTGGATAAACTTGATCAAAACTGCTTATCCCCTAGGATTGAATGATCAAATTAAAACATTTGGAAATCTTTCTGTAATCGATTTACACAAATGTAAAATTGAAAATGATCCATTCACTAGTATGAAAATATCTAACTCGAGAAATATACAAAAACATCGAGGAAAAAGAAGAAGAAGTATTGCAGCATATAAAAATACAATTACAAACTCAGAAATTTTAACTACAATAGAAACACTCGAAGGGAAACAACTATATAAATATTACAATTCACTTAATAAACATGCCATTGATACTCTCTTGGACTACATGGTGAATGATGAAAATTATAACCTTTTGAATAAAACTCTCCAACTTAAAATTTTCTGTATCCTTTCAAAAACATTAGTTTATAAAAAAATGACAGAAATTAAACCTGAAAAATATCACAATTTGAAAATACAATATTATGGTAAGTTCATGGAAAATATAAACTTAGCCAAAATAATAAATCGCTCACTTAATTCATACTTTAAATCAACAAATGAAAAACATTAAAAAAACGCGAACTCTATACACCTACGCTCTTCCAGACAGTACAATGATAATGAACTACAATAAATTCTTACGCAATCTGACTACTAATAAATTCAAATCAATACTCACGTCAACATGTTACTGCAATCAATATCCATAATATATCGGCTCTCATTATAACCATATTGTTTCTGGAAACGCCAACATAATAAAAAGTAATAACCTGAGAAGCATTATAATAAAAGAAACCAAATATCGATCCCCTAAATCAATAATCGATGAAGATATCACAACAGAACTATTGCAACTAATTAAACAGCACTTGGAAAAAGTATCCACTGTTTACAAAATTCCCGGTAACATACTCCTCGAAATTTAAAATAGGATAAAAACTAATTTTTTGAAACGGTATGAAAAATGCAAACCTCCGCCGTTCAAGGAAAAAACCATGCCACTAGAATTGAAAACCTTACAAGATAAGTTTGTGATAACTTGTATTGATAAAGCCTCCGGAAACTATGCTATCACTTGCAAAAAACTATATTTACAAATTATGAATAAAGAATTAGGTTATGATTATGTTACAAACACAACCATTTATTCAACTTACAATATATATCAGAGCGAAAAAGAAGATGAAATAATAAACAGACATTTGCTAACAACTAATTCTCTAAAACTAGCAACAGATGACAATGATAAAGCTTTACCCAAAATCTATGCAATCCCTAAAATGCACAAAAATCCAATAAATTCCGTTTCATAACTGGAGCATTTAACAGCAGTTTAAAACCCATTTTACTAAAAATGCAAAAAAATATTGACATTTTTTAAACACCATTTCCATAATTACTGTAAATCAATAACACAACGCACAAATATTAATCCAATTTGGTCCATAAATAACAGCTTGCAAGTATTGCAAATGTGTAATTCAATAGAAAACGCAAGTCAAAATAATTTGTTTTCTGCGGACTTCAGTAGCCTTTTTACGAATCTACCACATGAATCAGTAATCAAAAACATCTTTGGACTGATCGATCTATGCTTCAAGAACAGCAAAAAAGAGTTCATTGTGGTTGGATTCAAGAAAGTCTACTACAGCACATCAGATACAAAGTCAGGAAATACATATGACAAAAATGATATTAAATTCATGCTTGAATATATATGGAAAAACAGTTATGCCCTATATGGAGGATTAATTTTCAAACAAATATCCGGTATTCCTCAAGGTAACAATTGTTCACCTCTTCTAGCCGATTTGACACTATCCTTCATGGAATACACTTACATAATGCGAAACTCAGAATATTTCAGTAATACTCATTCAAAAATATGCAGATATATGGACGATATTCTAATAATACACCGAACCAATTCCACTATTGTCCTTAAGATGAATAGCGAAATATACCACAACTCTTTGACTCTTGAACAAACTAGTACTCAGATTAAAGAGACAGAATTCTTAGATTTGACCATCAAAATAGAACATAATTTAATAAAAACAGAACTTTACAATAAAACAGATGACTACTCATTCGATGTTATCAGATACATATCCTCACTGTGAAAGTAATATTAAGTCAAGCATTGCTATGAATTGTCTACATGGAGAGATAATTCGAATATTCAGATGTTGCACTATGAAGTTAACCTTTCAACAAAGATGCCAACAACTGTATAAAACATATATCGCAAATGGTTACAACTCTGACAAAGTTATGTTCCAAATTTCGAAAACAATTCTTAGTAATAAACAACTATTATTAAAATACAAATGAAAAACCAAAAATACATTCAAACGTTTCATTGACACTCTGAAATGACCTGCTACCATTCCCTCTCTATCTCTGCACTCTTACTGATCTACTGATCTGCGCGAAACAGTCGATGAGCCTCGCAGTCGCCACTCTCAAATCATTCGTTTCACATTCCCCTGTCCCGAGTGGTTGTTTTCTTTGCGCGTCGCCCCCCGTATTCTTAGCGTCATAGACAATCAATAACAGTCTAGACTCACTTTCCCCCTTTTTTTCTTGTAAAACTTCTTTGTATATTTACCTACCAGCTCATCACTGATGATGGTCCCGGCTGGTAGGTTCACACATCCGGTCTGGTGGAAGGGACCGAAACCGGATGTGTGCTATGATTTTTTGAAATAGAACTTCTTTTGATTTTTTTGTAATTAGATCTGGCAGTGATGCTGGGTGATTTGAGGGGAGAAATTACCCTCTTCCCAGTATGATCTGTCTTTTCTTAGCATTACCCTTTGGTCGTATGACCAACCCACGTCCCTTATGGGACGAAACTTCACGTCTTTTGACGCACCCAGTCGGGTGTATGTGTAAAATGCCCTATGGTGTCTGTCCATACATCGCTCTACCGCGCCAGCCACTACTCCTATCTAGCCAAACGTGACATCGATCCGATGGTCTCGGTCCCGAGATGCAGGATTCCAATTTTCAGCTCGTTATCTCTCATATCCGAGGAGCTATAAGCTCCAGAAAGTCCGACGAAATAGCGCGTAATCAGAGAGAGTCAGACACAAAAGCGGCGAAATAGTGTGTGAGGCGAGGAGACGGGTCACTGGCGAATCGGCTGCGGCGAGTAGACCTTACAAGAACGAGCACTGCGGATCGCAGACTTCAGCTTTCGATAAACGGTTTCGACGTCACTCCTCTATACTCCCTCACCTACAAATCTGCCCGTAATCTTTTTATAACTCCTCCTCGTTTCCTTTCACGAAGTGATTTAATCGAGGCGAGGCGACACCAAACAGTTGTCGCGGGCTGTTCAAGAAAACTAGGCAACCGTGTCAGATCTCCCTTTACTACAACATGCAAATAGGTGGCCACTACACTTCTACCAAAATTTGCATCTTTTTGTGACCTCTTACGCCCGCTATCAATTAAATTCCTCTAATCGGCGCCACTTTATTGCCCGCGACGAGAGAGTGTGGCGAGGTGAGAGTGCACCAGCTGCCAGTCTGTCTGATGTCAGAGAAAAAGACAGTCAATTGTGCAAATGAGCGAGAACATCACCATGCACTACGAAACAGCTCACCACACTCCAACAAACTGCGCGATTACCATATTCTGAGTAAATACTATGTAACCTTCTTTTCTCATTCCTCCTTTTTCGTCTCTCTCTCTCTCTCTCTCTCTCTCTCTCTCGGTCGCTCGCTCGCTCTCTTTCTCTCTCCCTATCTCCTCTCTTCCTCTATCTCTCTTTTATAGTTTATGATTTCAGATTAGTGATAACTATAAAGTCTACTTGCATCTAAATTAAATCATAATTGTCAACCAGCTGTACATCCCACTCTTACCCACTCTTAATCTCTCTCTCTCTCTCTCTCTCTCTCTCTCTCTCTCTCTCACACACACACACTATTTTACAATATTAAACCAGTGATAACTATAAATTATACTTGTATCTATAATAAATAGTACTGATAGGCTTTTACCGCGGAGTGTGCCGGAGCGCTTTCTATGTGCAATGTTTTATTATAATTACTGATAAACTGATCGGCTTTGACCGCGGAGGCGCTCGAAGCGTGCCGGAGCGCCTTCTATGTGCATACGAAAGAGTAAAAAAATCAAAGAGTCGGAGAAAATGCATATCAGTATCAGTGATCAATGCATCAATGTATTATTATAATTACTGATCTACTGATCGGCTTTGACCGCGGAGGCGCGCGAAGCGTGCCGGAGCGCCTTCTATGTGCATACGAGAAAGTGAACGATCAGAGAGTCAAAGAAAATGCATATCAGTAGCAGTGATTAATATATTCTTATTTTTACTGATCTACTGATATACGTTCACCGCGGAGGCGCGCGAAGCGTGCCAGAGCGCTTTCTATGTGCATACGAGAAAGTGAACGATCAGAGAGTCGGATAAAATGCATATCAGTAGCAGTGATAATTATATTCTTACTATTACTGATCTACTGATATACTTTGACCGCGGAGGCGCGCGAAGCGTGCCGGAGCGCTTTCTATGTGCATAGAAAGTGAACGATCAGAGAGTCGGAGAAAAATTCATATCAGAAGCAGTGATCAATATATTCTTACTATTACTGATCTACTGATATACTTTGACCGCGGAGGCGCGCGAAGCGTGCCGGAGCGCTTTCTATGTGCATAGAAAGTGAACGATCAGAGAGTCGGAGAAAATTCATATCAGAAGCAGTGATCTATATATATTCTTACTATCACAGATATACTGATCGGCTTTGACCGCGAAGGCGCGCGAAGCGTGCCGGAGCGCTTCTATGTGCATACGAGAAAGTGAACGATCAGAAGATCGGAGAAAATGCATATCAGTATTTCTCATCCCTCTCTTTTTCGTCTCTCTCTCTCTCTCTCTCTCTCTCTCTCTCTCCCTCTCTCTCTCTCTCTTTCTTCTTCCTCTTTTTTTCTCTCTCTCTTTCTCGTCTCTCTCTCTCTCTCTCTCTCTCTCTCTCTCTCTCTCTCTCTCTTGTCTTGCTCTTTTTCCTCTCTCGCTTATATTTTATAATATTATACCAGTGATAAGTATAAATTATACTTGGATCTATAATAAATAAAAATTGTCAACCAGCTACTGATAGGATTTGACCGCGGAGGCACGCGGAGCGGCTATCTATGAACATAGGCGAGAGTAGATATTTTATGATATTAGATCTGTGAAAAATTCATATCAGTAGCAGTGATCAATACATTCTTAATACTACTGATCTACTGATCGACTTTGACCGCGGAGGCGCGCGGAGCGTGCCGGAGCGCTTTCTATGTGCATGATAGAAAGTGAACGATCAGAGAGTCGGATGCATAAATGCATATCCGTAGCAGTGATCAATATATTCTTATTTTACTGATCTATTGATATAGTTTGACCGCGGAGGCGCGCGGAGCGTGACGGAGCGCCATCTATGTGCATAAGAGAGAGTGAAAAATCAGATAGTCGCAGAAAATGCATATCAGTTACAGTGATCAATATATTATTATAATTACTCATCTACTGATCGGCATTGACCGCGGAGGCGCGCGAAGCGTGCCGGAGCGCTTTCTATGTGTGTACGAGAGAGTAAAAGATCAGAGAGTAGGAGAGAAGGCATATCAGTATCAGTGATCAGTATATTATTATAATTACTGATCTACTGATAGGCTTTGACCGCGGAGGCGCGCGAAGCGTACCGGAGCGCTTTCTATGTGCATACGAGAGAGTGAACGATCAGAGAGTCGGAGAAAATGCATATCAGTAGCAGTGATCAATATATTCTTATTTTTAATTATCTACTGATAGGCTTTGACCGCGGAGGCGCGCGAAGCGTGCCGGAGCGCCCTCTATGTGCATACGAGAGAGTGAAAGATCAGAGAGTAGGAGAGAATGCATATCAGTAGCAGTGACATTATATTTTTTATAATTACTGATCTACTGATATACGTTGACCGCGGAGGCGCGCGAAGCGTGCCGGAGCGCTTTCTATGTGCATACGAGAGAGTGAAAGATCAGAGAGTAGGAGAGATTGCATATCAGTAGCAGTGATAAATATAGTCTTGGTATTACTGATCTACTGATCGACTTTGACCGCGGAGGCGCGCGAAGCGTGCCGAAGCGCTTTTTATGTGCATACGAGAAAGTGAACGATCAGAGAGTCGGAGAAAATGCATATCAGTAGCAGTGATCAATATATTCTTATTATTACTGATATACTGATAGACTTTGACCGCGGATGCGCGCGAAGCGTGCCGGAGCGCCCTCTATGTGCAAACGAAAGAGTAAAAGATCAAAAAGTCGGAGAAAATGCATATCAGTATCAGTGATCAATGTTTTTTTATAATTACTGATCTACTGATATACTTTAACCGTGGAGGCGCGCGGAGCGTGCCCGGATCGCCTTCTATGAGCATAGTAAATATAACATCTGTAGATAAGCAGTCAAGCAGATACTATCAACCAGATACTGATAACCTGTGACACTTTCTAAATATTTGAAACTACTGAAAAATAAAAAAAAATAGGGAAATAAATAAAGATCAGTCATCTATTAAAAGACTGACAACAGCACTTCTAGCACAGCTCCTAATAGCATTTTCCAGAGCACATATCAAGTCAATCTATCTATCAATCGATAGATAATTTTCTCCTCTTTTTTTACCTATATTTCTAGCGCGCGAAGCGCTAGAAATATCAGATGGAGAACAGAGCGTGAACTTCAATATGGTAAACGAGTGAGACAAACCGATTTCATTTTTTACAACTCACAATCGTTTCTGTAAAATATAGCACACATTCACAACAAAGACTGATTTTTCTGATATCTAATCTGTGTGAACAGAACTTCTAACCATTCAGACTTGAAGGAACAGAGCGTGAACTTCCATATGGTAAACGAGTGAGACAAACCGATTTCATTTTTTTACAACTCACAACCGTTTCTGTAAAATATAACACATATTCACAACAAAGACTGATTTTTCTGATATCTAATCTGTGTGAGTAGAACTTCTAACTATTCAGACTTGGAGAACAGAGCGTGAACTTTAATATGGTAAACGAGTGAGACAAACCGATTTCATTTTTTACAACTCACAATCGTTTCTGTAAAATATAGCACACATTCACAACAAAGACTGATTTTTCTGATATCTAATCTGTGTGAACAGAACTTCTAACCATTCAGACTTGAAGGAACAGAGCGTGAACTTCCATATGGTAAACGAGTGAGACAAACCGATTTCATTTTTTTACAACTCACAACCGTTTCTGTAAAATATAACACATATTCACAACAAAGACTGATTTTTCTGATATCTAATCTGTGTGAGTAGAACTTCTAACTTTTCAGACTTGGAGAACAGAGCGTGAACTTCAATATGGTAAACGAGTGAGACAAACCGGTTTCATTTTTTACAACTCACAACCGTTTCTGTAAAATATAGCACATATTCACAACAAAGACTGATTTTTCTGATATCTAATCTGTGTGAACAGAACTTCTAACTATTCAGACTTGGAGAACAGAGCGTGAACTTCAATATGGTAAACGAGTGAGACAAACCGGTTTCATTTTTTTACAACTCACAACCGTTTCTGTAAAATATAGCACATATGACTGAACAAAGACTGATTTTTCTGATATCTAATCTGTGTGAACAGAACTTCTAACTATTCAGACTTGGAGAACAGAGCGTGAACTTCAATATGGTAAACGAGTGAGACAAACCGATTTCATTTTTTACAACTCAGAATCGTTTCTGTAAAATATAGCACACATTCACAACAAAGACTGATTTTTCTGATATCTAATCTGTGTGAACAGAACTTCTAACCATTCCGACTTGAAGGAACAGAGCGTGAACTTCAATATGGTGAACGAGTGAGACAAACCGATTTCATTTTTTACAACTCAGAATCGTTTCTGTAAAATATAGCACACATTCACAACAAAGACTGATTTTTCTGATATCTAATCTGTGTGAACAGAACTTCTACCTATTCAGACTTGGAGAACAGAGCGTGAACTTCAATATGGTAAACGAGTGAGACAAACCGGTTTCATTTTTTACAACTCACAACCGTTTCTGTAAAATATAGCACATATTCACAACAAAGACTGATTTTTCTGATATCTAATCTGTGTGAACAGAACTTCTAACTATTCAGACTTGGAGAACAGAGCGTGAACTTCAATATGGTAAACGAGTGAGACATACCGGTTTCATTTTTTACAACTCACAACCGTTTCTGTAAAATATAGCACATATGACTGAACAAAGACTGATTTTTCTGATATCTAATCTGTGTGAACAGAACTTCTAACTATTCAGACTTGGAGAACAGAGCGTGAACTTCAATATGGTTAACGAGTGAGACAAACTGATTTCATTTTTTACAACGCACATATGTTTCTGTAAAATATAACACATATTCACAACAAAGACTGATTTTTCTGATATCTAATCTGTGTGAACAGAACTTTTAACTAATCAGATTTGGAGAACAGAGCGTGAACTTTAATACTAGCGCTCCGGCGCGCTGTCGCGCGCCTCCGCGCTAGAACATGAAAATTAGAAGAATAGAAATTCATACAAGTTTTTGGTTATGTTCAATACTACTGTTTATCCACAAATTCATAACATTTTGACGAGTGAAACGAATTATTAACGTAAAGAAGATTAGTCGATTGATGTATTGATTGCACTGATAAGTATGTTGTCTAGGAGCGGGGTAATAATAATAATAACAATAATAACTGGTTTGCAAGTCCTATAGTAAGCTGCCGCGCGCTTCACCTATCAATGTCTATGAAAAGAATAATGATATATTTCTTTTTTCTGAACTGTACTTTTCTATGCTCCCAAAAACTAAATGCGCTCAGGCACAAGTCAGCATCGCTCTGATATTAGCCCTCCTCCTTCTATCTCTCCCTCTTTCTCCCCTCTCTTCTCGCTCTCTCCTTCCTCTCTTTATCTCCCTGCTTTCTCTTTATTTATTTTTTTCGTTTTTCTTCCAGTGTTAAAGACACAGTGGCGACTTATTTCTGTCACAACCTGCCACAACTCATCATTTTCACACGAGCAAAACATTTGGCCGTGGGATCGAACCGGCGAAGATCGGGGGCCACAATGCAGCGCACATGCTCTGAGCCATGAAGCTATTGACTAAGCGTTGTTCAATTGCGCTTATGTCTCCGACCCCAATTTGCAGTATTGAAGCGTTGGCGGGAAATTCAAATTTTCATCTGAATCCTTGGCAGTGTCAGATTCGAAAGTAACGCAGAATCGTCGTTCTTTCGAAAAAAAAAATGCAAATGTGTTAGGTTAACATGGTTTTAAAAAAAATACTCCGTGTCAAATAAGTCGCCACTGTTCCTTTCATGCTACGAAAACAGACAGTTCTGCTTTTCTGCTTCTGCAACATCTTCCCCTCACTAATCTCTTTCTCTCTTTCTTTCTCTTTTTTTATCTATCTCTTTTTCTTTTTCCCTCTCTTCCTCTTTCTCTTTCTCTCAGGTCTCCTCTCGCGCGTGCACCTTTTGATAAATTGGCTATATCTTTCTCACATTGTAACCACTCAGGTTGAATTTTACGGAAAAAAAAACGTTTGAACGTAATTACGGAAAATAAAACAGAGATGTTGCTTAGATGAGAAACGTTTGCTGCAGACAGTTACAAATTTAATGGTTTTCGTGGTTTTTCTTCTATAACCAGAGTAAGTAGAGACGTATAAGAAAGTGGACTGCATTCTGTAACACAAAGTAATTTTTCTGCGAAGTTTCACGCGAATCGATTCAGTAGAAACGGAGATAATCTTGCGGACACACATGAAAAAGTGAAAAAGTGACCATTTTTGGTAGTATTTTGACCAAAAAGAGAGGTAATGAAAGCAAAATTGAGAACTGTCACAGAATGGACTGCATCACAAGACGTAAACTCAACTATCAGTCAAGTTTCTTGCAAATTGGTTTTGTATGAATCGAGTTATGACCGCGGAAATACTAAAAATCGCAAAAGTGAGGCGAGAGCGCGCGCGCGGCTCTTGCTAATTTGGCTATATTTTCCTTACACCGTAACCAATGATGATGAAACTTGCAGGTTAGTGACAGAACTAATTGTTGAAAGTAATTACAGAACAAGAAGCGAAACTGTTTCTTAGGTGAGAAGCTTTTGCAGCGGACAGCACCAAAATCGGCGAATTTTGAGGTTTTTCTACCAAATATAGGCAATGAGTGTAATTGGAGAGTAATCACAAAGTGGACTGCATCCTAAAGTACTATGTAAACTTTTCGCAAAGTTTGACGCAAATCGGTTCGGTAGAAACGGAGTTATGCCCGCGGACACACAAGAAAAAGTGCAAAAGTGACCATTTTTGGTGGTTTTTTGACCAAATATGGACGTAGAGGAGGAGTTGAGAGGTGCCTGAATTTTGTCGTCGTCCTTGGAAGAGAACACAACTTTTTTACCAAGTTTCATGGGAATCGGTTGAGTTTGAAGCTAGTTATGACTCTGGAATGACGGACACCATAGGACATTTTAGTAGAAAAGGCGATGGTAAACGAGTGAGACAAACCGATTTCATTTTTCACAACTCACAATCGTTTCTGTAAAATATAGCACACATTCACAACAAAGACTGATTTTTCTGATATCTAATCTGTGTGAACAGAACTTCTAACCACTCAGACTTGAAGGAACAGAGCGTGAACTTCAATATGGTAAACGAGTGAGACAAATCGATTTCATTTTTTTACAACTCACAACCGTTTCTGTAAAATATAACACATATTCACAACAAAGACTGATTTTTCTGATATCTAATCTGTGTGAACAGAACTTCTAACTATTCAGACTTGGAGAACAGAGCGTGAACTTCAATATGGTTAACGAGTGAGACAAACTGATTTCATTTTTTACAACGCACATATGTTTCTGTAAAATATAACACATATTCACAACAAAGACTGATTTTTCTGATATCTAATCTGTGTGAACAGAACTTCTAACTATTCAGACTTGGAGAACAGAGCGTGAACTTCAATATGGTAAACGAGTGAGACAAACCGATTTCATTTTTTACAACTCACAACCGTTTCTGTAAAATTTAGCACATATTCACAACAAAGACTGATTTTTCTGATATCTAGTCTGTGTGAGTAGAACTTCTAACTATTCAGACTTGGAGAACAGAGCGTGAACTTTAATATGGTAAACGAGTGAGACAAAATACATATTCACAACAAAGTCTGATTTTTCTGATATCTAATCTGTGTGAACAGAACTTCTAACTATTCAGACTTGGAGAACAGAGCGTGAACTTCAATATGGTAAACGAGTGAGACAAACCGGTTTCATTTTTTACAACTCACAACCGTTTCTGTAAAATATAGCACATATTCACAACAAAGACTGATTTTTCTGATATCTAATCTGTGTGAACAGAACTTCTAACTATTCAGACTTGGAGAACAGAGCGTGAACTTCAATATGGTAAACGAGTGAGACAAACCGGTTTCATTTTTTTACAACTCACAACCGTTTCTGTAAAATATAGCACATATGACTGAACAAAGACTGATTTTTCTGATATCTAATCTGTGTGAACAGAACTTCTAACTATTCAGACTTGGAGAACAGAGCGTGAACTTCAATATGGTAAACGAGTGAGACAAACCGATTTCATTTTTTACAACTCAGAATCGTTTCTGTAAAATATAGCACACATTCACAACAAAGACTGATTTTTCTGATATCTAATCTGTGTGAACAGAACTTCTAACCATTCCGACTTGAAGGAACAGAGCGTGAACTTCAATATGGTGAACGAGTGAGACAAACCGATTTCATTTTTTACAACTCAGAATCGTTTCTGTAAAATATAGCACACATTCACAACAAAGACTGATTTTTCTGATATCTAATCTGTGTGAACAGAACTTCTACCTATTCAGACTTGGAGAACAGAGCGTGAACTTCAATATGGTAAACGAGTGAGACAAACCGGTTTCATTTTTTACAACTCACAACCGTTTCTGTAAAATATAGCACATATTCACAACAAAGACTGATTTTTCTGATATCTAATCTGTGTGAACAGAACTTCTAACTATTCAGACTTGGAGAACAGAGCGTGAACTTCAATATGGTAAACGAGTGAGACATACCGGTTTCATTTTTTACAACTCACAACCGTTTCTGTAAAATATAGCACATATGACTGAACAAAGACTGATTTTTCTGATATCTAATCTGTGTGAACAGAACTTCTAACTATTCAGACTTGGAGAACAGAGCGTGAACTTCAATATGGTTAACGAGTGAGACAAACTGATTTCATTTTTTACAACGCACATATGTTTCTGTAAAATATAACACATATTCACAACAAAGACTGATTTTTCTGATATCTAATCTGTGTGAACAGAACTTTTAACTAATCAGATTTGGAGAACAGAGCGTGAACTTTAATATGGTAAACGAGTGAGACAAACCGATTTCATTTTTTACAACTCACAATCGTTTCTGTAAAATATAGCACACATTCACAACAAAGACTGATTTTTCTGATATCTAATCTGTGTGAACAGAACTTCTAACCACTCAGACTTGAAGGAACAGAGCGTGAACTTCAATATGGTAAACGAGTGAGACAAATCGATTTCATTTTTTTTACAACTCACAACCGTTTCTGTAAAATATAACACATATTCACAACAAAGACTGATTTTTCTGATATCTAATCTGTGTGAACAGAACTTCTAACTATTCAGACTTGGAGAACAGAGCGTGAACTTCAATATGGTTAACGAGTGAGACAAACTGATTTCATTTTTTACAACGCACATATGTTTCTGTAAAATATAACACATATTCACAACAAAGACTGATTTTTCTGATATCTAATCTGTGTGAACAGAACTTCTAACTATTCAGATTTGGAGAACAGAGCGTGAACTTTAATATGGTAAACGAGTGAGACAAACCGATTTCATTTTTTACAACTCACAATCGTTTCTGTAAAATATAGCACACATTCACAACAAAGACTGATTTTTCTGATATCTAATCTGTGTGAACAGAACTTCTAACCATTCAGACTTGAAGGAACAGAGCGTGAACTTCAATATGGTAAACGAGTGAGACAAATCGATTTCATTTTTTTTTACAACTTACAACCGTTTCTGTAAAATATAACACATATTCACAACAAAGACTGATTTTTCTGATATCTAATCTGTGTGAACAGAACTTCTAACTATTCAGACTTGGAGAACAGAGCGTGAACTTCAATATGGTTAACGAGTGAGACAAACCGGTTTCATTTTTTACAACTCACAACCGTTTCTGTAAAATATAGCACATATTCACAACAAAGACTGATTTTTCTGATATCTAATCTGTGTGAACAGAACTTCTAACTATTCAGACTTGGAGAACGGAGCGTGAACTTCAATATGGTAAACAAGTGAGACAAACCGATTTCATTTTTTACAACTCACAACCGTTTCTGTAAAATATAGCACATATTCACAACAAAGACTGATTTTTCTGATATCTAATCTGTGTGAAACGGAATTTCTAACTATTCAAACTTGGAGAACAAAGCGTGAACTTCAATATGGTAAACGAGTGAGACAAACTGGTTTCATTTTTTACAACTCACAACCGTTTCTGTAAAATATAGCACACATTCACAACAAAGACTGATTTTTCTGATATCTAATCTGTGTGAACAGAACTTCTACCTATTCAGACTTGGAGAACAGAGCGTGAACTTCAATATGGTAAACGAGTGAGACAAACCGGTTTCATTTTTTACAACTCACAACCGTTTCTGTAAAATATAGCACATATTCACAACAAAGACTGATTTTTCTGATATCTAATCTGTGTGAACAGAACTTCTAACTATTCAGACTTGGAGAACAGAGCGTGAACTTCAATATGGTAAACGAGTGAGACATACCGGTTTCATTTTTTACAACTCACAACCGTTTCTGTAAAATATAGCACATATGACTGAACAAAGACTGATTTTTCTGATATCTAATCTGTGTGAACAGAACTTCTAACTATTCAGACTTGGAGAACAGAGCGTGAACTTCAATATGGTTAACGAGTGAGACAAACTGATTTCATTTTTTACAACGCACATATGTTTCTGTAAAATATAACACATATTCACAACAAAGACTGATTTTTCTGATATCTAATCTGTGTGAACAGAACTTTTAACTAATCAGATTTGGAGAACAGAGCGTGAACTTTAATATGGTAAACGAGTGAGACAAACCGATTTCATTTTTTACAACTCACAATCGTTTCTGTAAAATATAGCACACATTCACAACAAAGACTGATTTTTCTGATATCTAATCTGTGTGAACAGAACTTCTAACCACTCAGACTTGAAGGAACAGAGCGTGAACTTCAATATGGTAAACGAGTGAGACAAATCGATTTCATTTTTTTTACAACTCACAACCGTTTCTGTAAAATATAACTAGAGGGCTCAAAGGGCGAATATTTTACTCCGCTCAGATTCCGCGATTCCGTTCGGTCATAACTTTTGATGCATCGAAAAGAAATGGATGCGACTTTCGCAGGATTGTAGATTAGAACACAGTCTATCCAGAAAACATGACCTCGTCCATTCCTATTCGATGCATCAATATGAAAAATCAATAATTGATCGAAATTGGCGCCATTTACGCCCCCTCAAAAATGGTGAACTTTCAAAGATTAAATATTTTTTTCCGAAACCGTTTTTGAGTTTAACCTCAGTTTTCAACAACCATTAGTAGTGTATTAAACGATAGTAAGAACAAAATTTCGAAATTCTAATTTTCGTAAAATCGTTTGTGCCCCCTAAATATAACACATATTCACAACAAAGACTGATTTTTCTGATATCTAATCTGTGTGAACAGAACTTCTAACTATTCAGACTTGGAGAACAGAGCGTGAACTTCAATATGGTTAACGAGTGAGACAAACTGATTTCATTTTTTACAACGCACATATGTTTCTGTAAAATATAACACATATTCACAACAAAGACTGATTTTTCTGATATCTAATCTGTGTGAACAGAACTTCTAACTATTCAGATTTGGAGAACAGAGCGTGAACTTTAATATGGTAAACGAGTGAGACAAACCGATTTCATTTTTTACAACTCACAATCGTTTCTGTAAAATATAGCACACATTCACAACAAAGACTGATTTTTCTGATATCTAATCTGTGTGAACAGAACTTCTAACCATTCAGACTTGAAGGAACAGAGCGTGAACTTCAATATGGTAAACGAGTGAGACAAATCGATTTCATTTTTTTTACAACTTACAACCGTTTCTGTAAAATATAACACATATTCACAACAAAGACTGATTTTTCTGATATCTAATCTGTGTGAACAGAACTTCTAACTATTCAGACTTGGAGAACAGAGCGTGAACTTCAATATGGTTAACGAGTGAGACAAACCGGTTTCATTTTTTACAACTCACAACCGTTTCTGTAAAATATAGCACATATTCACAACAAAGACTGATTTTTCTGATATCTAATCTGTGTGAACAGAACTTCTAACTATTCAGACTTGGAGAACGGAGCGTGAACTTCAATATGGTAAACAAGTGAGACAAACCGATTTCATTTTTTACAACTCACAACCGTTTCTGTAAAATATAGCACATATTCACAACAAAGACTGATTTTTCTGATATCTAATCTGTGTGAAACGGAATTTCTAACTATTCAAACTTGGAGAACAAAGCGTGAACTTCAATATGGTAAACGAGTGAGACAAACTGGTTTCATTTTTTACAACTCACAACCGTTTCTGTAAAATATAGCACATATTCACAACAAAGACTGATTTTTCTGATATCTAATCTGTGTGAACAGAACTTCTAACTATTCAGACTTGGAGAACAGAGCGTGAACTTCAATATGGTAAACAAGTGAGACAAACCGATTTCATTTTTTACAACTCACAACCGTTTCTGTAAAATATAGCACATATTCACAACAAAGACTGATTTTTCTGATATCTAATCTGTGTGAAACGGAATTTCTAACTATTCAAACTTGGAGAACAAAGCGTGAACTTCAATATGGTAAACGAGTGAGACAAACTGGTTTCATTTTTTACAACGCACAACCGTTTCTGTAAAAAATAGCACATATTCACAACAAAGACTGATTTTTCTGATGTCTAACCTGTGTGAACAGAACTTCTAACTGTTCAGACTTGGAGAACAGAGCGTGAACTTCAATATGGTGAACGAGTGAAACAAACCGATTTCATTTTTTACAACTCACAACCGTTCCTGTAAAATATAGCACATATTCACAACACTGACTGATTTTTCTGATATCTAATATGTGTGAAGAGAACTTCTAACTATTCAGACTTGGAGAACAGAGCGTGAACTTCAATATGGTAAACGAGTGAGACAACCCGATTTCATTTTTTACAACTCACAACCGTTCCTGTAAAATATAGCACATATTCACAACACTGACTGATTTTTCTGATATATAATCTGTGTGAACAGAACTTCTAACTATTCAGACTTGGAGAACAGAGCGTAAAATTCAATATGGTAAACGAGTGAGACAAACTGATTTCATTTTTTACAACGCACAACCGTTTCTGTAAAATATAGCACATATTCACAACAAAGACTGATTTTTCTGATATCTAATCTGCGTGAACAGAACTTCTAACTATTCAGACTTGGAGAACAGAGCGTGAACTTCAATATGGTGAACGAGTGAGACAAACCGATTTCATTTTTTTACAACGCACAACCGTTATGTAAAATTTAGCACATATTCACAACAAAGACTGATTTTTCTGATATCTAATCTGTGTGAGTAGAACTTCTAACTATTCAGACTTGGAGAACAGAGCGTGAACTTCAATATGGTGAACGAGTGAGACAAACCGATTTCATTTTTTACAACTCACAATCGTTTCTGTAAAATATAGCACACATTCACAACAAAGACTGATTTTTCTGATATCTAATCTGTGTGAGTAGAACTTCTAACTATTCAGACTTGAAGGAACAGAGCGTGAACTTCCATATGGTAAACGAGTGAGACAAACCGATTTCATTTTTTTACAACTCACAACCGTTTCTGTAAAATATAACACATATTCACAACAAAGACTGATTTTTCTGTTATCTAATCTGTGTGAACAGAACTTCTAACTGTTCAGACTTTGAGAACAGAGCGTGAACTTCAATATGGTGAACGAGTGAGACAAACCGGTTTCATTTTTTACAACTCACAACCGTTCCTGTAAAATATAGCACATATTCACAACACTGACTGATTTTTCTGATATCTAATATGTGTGAAGAGAACTTCTAACTATTCAGACTCGGAGAACAGAGCGTGAACTTCAATATGGTAAACGAGTGAGACAACCCGATTTCATTTTTTACAACTCACAACCGTTCCTGTAAAATATAGCACATATTCACAACACTGACTGATTTTTCTGATATATAATCTGTGTGAACAGAACTTCTAACTATTCAGACTTGGAGAACAGAGCGTAAAATTCAATATGGTAAACGAGTGAGACAAACTGATTTCATTTTTTACAACGCACAACCGTTTCTGTAAAATATAGCACATATTCACAACAAAGACTGATTTTTCTGATATCTAATCTGCGTGAACAGAACTTCTAACTATTCAGACTTGGAGAACAGAGCGTGAACTTCAATATGGTGAACGAGTGAGACAAACCGATTTCATTTTTTTACAACGCACAACCGTTATGTAAAATTTAGCACATATTCACAACAAAGACTGATTTTTCTGATATCTAATCTGTGTGAGTAGAACTTCTAACTATTCAGACTTGGAGAACAGAGCGTGAACTTCAATATGGTGAACGAGTGAGACAAACCGATTTCATTTTTTACAACTCACAATCGTTTCTGTAAAATATAGCACACATTCACAACAAAGACTGATTTTTCTGATATCTAATCTGTGTGAGTAGAACTTCTAACTATTCAGACTTGAAGGAACAGAGCGTGAACTTCCATATGGTAAACGAGTGAGACAAACCGATTTCATTTTTTTACAACTCACAACCGTTTCTGTAAAATATAACACATATTCACAACAAAGACTGATTTTTCTGTTATCTAATCTGTGTGAACAGAACTTCTAACTGTTCAGACTTTGAGAACAGAGCGTGAACTTCAATATGGTGAACGAGTGAGACAAACCGGTTTCATTTTTACAACTCACAACCGTTTCTGTAAAATATAGCACATATGACTGAACAAAGACAGATTTTTCTGATATCTAATCTGTGTGAACAGAACTTCTAACTATTCAGACTTGGAGAACAGAGCGTGAACTTCAATATGGTAAACGAGTGAGACAAACCGATTTCATTTTTTACAATTCACAACCGTTTCTGTAAAATTTAGCACATATTCACAACAAAGACTGATTTTTCTGATATCTAATCTGTGTGAGTAGAACTTCTAACTATTCAGACTTGGAGAACAGAGCGTGAACTTTAATATGGTAAACGAGTGAGACAAAATACATATTCACAACAAAGTCTGATTTTTCTGATATCTAATCTGTGTGAACAGAACTTCTAACTATTCAGACTTGGAGAACAGAGCGTGAACTTCAATATGGTAAACGAGTGAGACAAACCGGTTTCATTTTTTACAACTCACAACCGTTTCTGTAAAATATAGCACATATTCACAACAAAGACTGATTTTTCTGATATCTAATCTGTGTGAATAGAACTTCTAACTATTCAGACTTGGAGAACAGAGCGTGAACTTCAATATGGTAAACGAGTGAGACAAACCGGTTTCGTTTTTTACAACTCACAACCGTTTCTGTAAAATATAGCACATATGACTGAACAAAGACTGATTTTTCTGATATCTAATCTGTGTGAACAGAACTTCTAACTATTCAGACTTGGAGAACAGAGCGTGAACTTCAATATGGTAAACGAGTGAGACAAACCGATTTCATTTTTTACAACTCAGAATCGTTTCTGTAAAATATAGCACACATTCACAACAAAGACTGATTTTTCTGATATCTAATCTGTGTGAACAGAACTTCTAACCATTCAGACTTGAAGGAACAGAGCGTGAACTTCAATATGGTAAACGAGTGAGACAAACCGATTTCATTTTTTTACAACTCACAACCGTTTCTGTAAAATATAACACATATTCACAACAAAGACTGATTTTTCTGATATCTAATCTGTGTGAACAGAACTTCTAACTATTCAGACTTTGAGAACAGAGCGTGAACTTCAATATGGTGAACGAGTGAGACAAAATACATATTCACAACAAAGACTGATTTTTCTGATATCTAATCTGTGTGAACAGAACTTCTAACTATTCAGACTTGGAGAACAGAGCGTGAACTTCAATATGGTAAACGAGTGAGACAAACCGGTATCATTTTTTTACAACTCACAACCGTTTCTGTAAAATATAGCACATATTCACAACAAAGACTGATTTTTCTGATATCTAATCTGTGTGAACAGAACTTCTAACTATTCAGACTTGGAGAACAGAGCGTGAACTTCAATATGGTAAACGAGTGAGACAAACCGGTTTCGTTTTTTACAACTCACAACCGTTTCTGTAAAATATAGCACATATGACTGAACAAAGACTGATTTTTCTGATATCTAATCTGTGTGAACAGAACTTCTAACTATTCAGACTTGGAGAACAGAGCGTGAACTTCAATATGGTTAACGAGTGAGACAAACTGATTTCATTTTTTACAACGCACATATGTTTCTGTAAAATATAACACATATTCACAACAAAGACTGATTTTTCTGATATCTAATCTGTGTGAACAGAACTTCCAACTAATCAGATTTGGAGAACAGAGCGTGAACTTCAATATGGTAAACGAGTGAGACAAACCGATTTCATTTTTTACAACTCACAATCGTTTCTGTAAAATATAGCACACATTCACAACAAAGACTGATTTTTCTGATATCTAATCTGTGTGAACAGAACTTCTAACCACTCAGACTTGAAGGAACAGAGCGTGAACTTCAATATGGTAAACGAGTGAGACAAATCGATTTCATTTTTTTACAACTCACAACCGTTTCTGTAAAATATAACACATATTCACAACAAAGACTGATTTTTTCTGATATCTAATCTGTGTGAACAGAACTTCTAACTATTCAGACTTGGAGAACAGAGCGTGAACTTCAATATGGTTAACGAGTGAGACAAACTGATTTCATTTTTTACAACGCACATATGTTTCTGTAAAATATAACACATATTCACAACAAAGACTGATTTTTCTGATATCTAATCTGTGTGAACAGAACTTCTAACTACTCAGATTTGGAGAACAGAGCGTGAACTTTAATATGGTAAACGAGTGAGACAAACCGATTTAATTTTTTACAACTCACAATCGTTTCTGTAAAATATAGCACACATTCACAACAAAGACTGATTTTTCTGATATCTAATCTGTGTGAACAGAACTTCTAACCATTCAGACTTGAAGGAACAGAGCGTGAACTTCAATATGGTAAACGAGTGAGACAAATCGATTTCATTTTTTTACAACTCACAACCGTTTCTGTAAAATATAACACATATTCACAACAAAGACTGATTTTTCTGATATCTAATCTGTGTGAACAGAACTTCTAACTATTCAGACTTGAAGAACAGAGCGTGAATTTCAATATGGTTAACGAGTGAGACAAACCGGTTTCATTTTTTACAACTCACAACCGTTTCTGTAAAATATAGCACATATTCACAACAAAGACTGATTTTTCTGATATCTAATCTGTGTGAACAGAACTTCTAAATATTCAGACTTGGAGAACAGAGCGTGAACTTCAATATGGTAAACAAGTGAGACAAACCGATTTCATTTTTTACAACTCACAACCGTTTCTGTAAAATATAGCACATATTCACAACAAAGACTGATTTTTCTGATATCTAATCTGTGTGAAACGGAACTTCTAACTATTCAGACTTGGAGAACAAAGCGTGAACTTCAATATGGTAAACGAGTGAGACAAACTGGTTTCATTTTTTACAACGCACAACCGTTTCTGTAAAATATAGCACATATTCACAACAAAGACTGATTTTTCTGATATCTAATCTGTGTGAACAGAACTTCTAACTGTTCAGACTTGGAGAACAGAGCGTGAACTTTAATATGGTGAACGAGTGAGACAAACCGATTTCATTTTTTACAACGCACAACCGTTTCTGTAAAATATAGCACATATTCACAACAAAGACTGATTTTTCTGATATCTAATCTGTGTGAGTAGAACTTCTAACTACTCAGACTTGGAGAACAGAGCGTGAACTTTAATATGGTGAACGAGTGAGACAAACCGATTTCATTTTTTACAACTCACAATCGTTTCTGTAAAATATAGCACATACTCACAACAAAGACTGATTTTTCTGATATCTAATCTGTGTGAACAGAACTTCTAACCATTCAGACTTGGAGCACAGAGCGTGAACTTTAATATGGTAAACGAGTGAGACAAACCTATTTCATTTTTTTACAACTCACAACCGTTTCTGTATAATATAGCACATATTCACAACAAAGACTGATTTTTCTGATATCTAATCTGTGTGAACAGAACTTCTAACCACTCAGACTTGGAGAACAGAGCGTGAACTTCAATATGGTAAACGAGTGAGACAAACCGGTTTCATTTTTTACAACTCACAACCGTTTCTGTAAAATATAGCACATATTCACAACAAAGACTGATTTTTCTGATATCTAATCTGTGTGAACAGAACTTCTTTCTATTCAGACTTGGAGAACAGAGCGTGAACTTCAAAATGGTAAACGAGTGAGACAAACCGGTTTCATTTTTTACAACTCACAACCGTTTCTGTAAAATATAGCACATATTCACAACAAAGACTGGTTTTTCTGATATCTAATATCTAATCTGTGTGAACAGAACTTCTAACTAACCAGACTTGAAGAACAGAGCGTGAACTTCAATATGGTAAACGAGTGAACCAAACCGATTTCATTTTTTACAACTCACAACCGTTTCTGTAAAGTATAGCACATATTCACAACAAAGACTGATTTTTCTGATATCTAGTCTGTGTGAACAGAACTTCTAACTATTCAGACTTGGAGAACAAAGCGTGAACTTCAATATGGTAAACGAGTGAGACAAACCGATTTCATTTTTTACAACTCACAACCGTTTCTGTAAAATATTGCACATATTCACAACAAAGACTGATTTTTCTGATATCTAATCTGTGTGAACAGAACTTCTAACTATTCAGACTTGGAGAACAGAGCGTGAACTTCAATATGGTGAACGAGTGAGACAAACCGATTTCATTTTTTACAACTCACAACCGTTTCTGTAAAATATTGCACATATTCACAACAAAGACTGATTTTTCTGATATCTAATCTGTGCGAACAGAACTTCTAACTATTCAGACTTGGAGAACAAAGCGTGAACTTCAATATGGTAAACGAGTGAGACAAACTGGTTTCATTTTTTACAACGCACAACCGTTTCTGTAAAATATAGCACATATTCACAACAAAGACTGATTTTTCTGATATCTAATCTGTGTGAACAGAACTTCTAACTGTTCAGACTTGGAGAACAGAGCGTGAACTTCAATATGGTGAACGAGTGAGACAAACCGATTTCATTTTTTACAACGCACAACCGTTTCTGTAAAATATAGCACATATTCACAACAAAGACTGATTTTTCTGATATCTAATCTGTGTGAGTAGAACTTCTAACTACTCAGACTTGGAGAACAGAGCGTGAACTTTAATATGGTGAACGAGTGAGACAAACCGATTTCATTTTTTACAACTCACAATCGTTTCTGTAAAATATAGCACATACTCACAACAAAGACTGATTTTTCTGATATCTAATCTGTGTGAACAGAACTTCTAACCACTCAGACTTGGAGAACAGAGCGTAAACTTCAATATGGTAAACGAGTGAGACAAACCGGTTTCATTTTTTACAACTCACAACCGTTTCTGTAAAATATAAGTAGCACATATTCACAACAAAGACTGATTTTTCTGATATCTAATCTGTGTGAACAGAACTTCTTTCTATTCAGACTTGGAGAACAGAGCGTGAACTTCAATATGGTAAACGAGTGAGACAAACCGGTTTCATTTTTTACAACTCACAACCGTTTCTGTAAAATATAGCACATATTCACAACAAAGACTGGTTTTTCTGATATCTAATATCTAATCTGTGTGAACAGAACTTCTAACTAACCAGACTTGAAGAACAGAGCGTGAACTTCAATATGGTAAACGAGTGAACCAAACCGATTTCATTTTTTACAACTCACAACCGTTTCTGTAAAATATAGCACATATTCACAACAAAGACTGATTTTTCTGATATCTAGTCTGTGTGAACAGAACTTCTAACTATTCAGACTTGGAGAACAAAGCGTGAACTTCAATATGGTAAACGAGTGAGACAAACCGATTTCATTTTTTACAACTCACAACCGTTTCTGTAAAATATTGCACATATTCACAACAAAGACTGATTTTTCTGATATCTAATCTGTGTGAACAGAACTTCTAACTATTCAGACTTGGAGAACAGAGCGTGAACTTCAATATGGTGAACGAGTGAGACAAACCGATTTCATTTTTTACAACTCACAACCGTTTCTGTAAAATATTGCACGTATTCACAACAAAGACTGATTTTTCTGATATCTAATCTGTGTGAACAGAACTTCTAACTATTCAGACTTGGAGAACAGAGCGTGAACTTCAAAATTGTAAACGAGTGAGACAAACCGATTTCATTTTTTACAGCTCACAACCATTTCTGTAAAGTATAGCACATATTCACAACAAAGACTGATTTTTTCTGATATCTAACCTGTGTGAACAGAACTTCTAACTGTTCAGACTTGGAAAACAGAGCGTGAACTTCAATATGGTGAACGAGTGAGACAAACCGATTTCATTTTTTACAACTCACAACCGTTTCTGTAAAATATAGCACATATTCACAACAAAGACTGATTTTTCTGATATCTAGTCTGTGTGAACAGAACTTCTAACTATTCAGACTTGGAGAACAAAGCGTGAACTTCAATATGGTAAACAAGTGAGACAAACCGATTTCATTTTTTACAACTCACAACCGTTTCTGTAAAATATAGCACATATGACTGAACAAAGACTGATTTTTCTGATATCTAATCTGTGTGAACAGAACTTCTAACTATTCAGACTTTCTATTCAGACTTTCTATTCAGACTATTCAGACTATTCAGACACGCGCTCCCGGTAGGAAGCAGGCTGAAAGGGGAGAGCAGGGAAAGCCTGCTACGAGACACTACAATCAATATCAATGATAGTACTCACGCGATATACTAAAGCCTCGTGGGGTCGTCTAGTGGGTGAAACAAAAGAAATCTATTGAGGGCAAATTTGAATTCTTTCTTACTGTATAGACAAACGGTAGAACGGTCCAGCTTGTTAAAAATTGTTTACTACTCGGGAGGAAACAAAAGTTGGCTCAGAGCCTGGGGCAGTGTAGGTTATTTAAGTCCATTAGAACGTAGTGATGCAGCTCGTGAATCTCGGGGAACTAGCGTGAAAGGCATGTGCTGCGTATATTGTATTGCTCTTTGCAATAATTTTTTTGATTATATTTCTCTATTTGTTTGGTTGGACTGAAAACAGCCACATATGCGCGCTCCACCAAGAATAGTCTCCTCGCCACCTGGCGCTCTCTCTGTTCCCTTACCCTCTCGCTTACTCATTATCGACCGCAATGCATCATATCTCTCACTCACTGCACACACCACTGACCTCCCGATAGCGCGCCTGATTTATAAAGTTTTCCCTAGTGAATTGCTGTTGTATTATTGTTTCTTTTTTATGTAAACAAAATTGTTGCAGGATTCTGTTACTCTATACGTTTGTGCAACCTATTTGCTCCACTCCTGCATATTTCTGGAAACTGTTCTCATAATGGCCGTCTGTCCTTACAAAATCTCGGAATGAAATTCAGAATTGGACATCTCGAGCTACGACTATTGAAAGTATAATTAAAGCTGCCCGATATCGGGAAACGAATCACTTGTATTCCTGGAAAATGATTAAACGCCGTACCTACATTACAATTACTTTCATACCCGCATATTTCGGAGTATTTGCATGTTATTGACCGAGGTATGTTTTTAATATATATATATATATATATATATATATATATATATATATATTTATTCCTCTCTCTCTCTCTCTCTCTCTCTCTCTCTCTCTGAGTGAACACGACTGTACCATTCTTTATGAAATAGTGCTGATTTGTAAGGAATTTTTTTGCAGGGCATGGAACACTCAACACGTGATTAGCTTTCTTGTTCTATTGAACAAGAAAGCTAATCACTTGTCGGTCGTCGTCGTCGATGAGACTATCATAACGACACCCAGCCGTGTACGTCGTAGCTATTCTCAACTAGTGGCGATTGATTTCAAATCGTACAGAAACACAATTTCGAGAACAGCACGAAATACGATGAAACGTTTCCGCCACAGAAAGTACGTACGATTACGGTTTGTAATTGTAACGATACTATTTAGATCGCATTCCTAGATTGTCTATTCGAAATGGAGGACCATTCAACAAGACGAAAAGTCCAGAGGATCGCGAAAAAAGGAGAAAATGATCCAAGCTTCTAAATACTTCAAAGAATCGCCCACAACACCTTTCAATGTTCCGTTTTTGCGATCCAGCGCACTGACTGTCCGCTACGCGGCCGCTCCGCGGCTGCGATTTTCGAATTCGCAAGCGACAAGCACTCCATTCTACGGCTTTTGTATTGCCGTGCGGTTGCGTTTAGTTTATTTTGCTTTTTTAAGTGTTTTATAGTTTCACTGGGTTTGTATATATGTTTAAGTAATGTACATTTTATGTAAATTCATGCCATGAGTGATCAGGTTCTTTACGTAGTCTGATTTTACTTGGTGGTACGCACTCGTACTTGTAATTGGCGATTTTTGTAAGGAATCTGGTCTTATTTTTTTCTCGATCATTATGTTATTATAACGGGTGAATTGTGTGTGAGATTGACGAGTAGTTAGATTTCGTCGCGTCACGCGGGTGTCGAACAGGTCTCCTATTCCTCGTAAGTCTATGTCTATGTAGCTAATCTCGTCGCTGTTGTTAGGAGTATGAGTAGTGACATCAGTGTTTTTGCTCACTCAGCAGCTCGGTCGTTGTCGTTCCTCTTTTTCTTTTGCGACGGACTCGTTTATTCCGGCATGGGTGTGTGGATGATCGCGGCTTGTTTTATGCTCGGACGCTCCAAATTCGAATGTATCATAGCACAGCCGTCATCTGTGCGTGCTAATATTTTCACAGTTGTCGTATGGCGGAGCCCACAGTTAGGCGGGCGGAGTGATCATCGCCGGACGATGGTTCAACAGAGAGCCCGATGTGAGAACGAGCGATCGAAGGACGTCGGTCGGCGTTTGTGGCCCTTGAGCCGGTATGGGAACAGCTTCCCTGGTACGCTAGACTCCTGAGTCGGAAGCGAGAGGCTCTTTAGCCGGAACGGGAACAGCTTCCCTTGCTTGTCCAATGGCCCCGTGAGCCTGGATGGGAACAGCTTCCCCGGTGCGCTAGACTCTTTAGTCGGAAGCGAGGCTCCTGAGCCGGACGGGAACAGCTTCCCTTGAGACGAGCCTGTATGGTAAGCATCTACGCGCGGATCGAGGTGAGCATCGCGTGTTCCTTGAGTGAACCGATGGGCTTTTTAGCCAACATCTTGCACACTTTTCGATCATGAGACTGGTTACATGTTATGGAACGGTTTGTACGGGTCGTTGACGTTTTTCTTTCGATAAGATTGTCTACGGAAGTTTACTGCTGTGTTGTGCGGAGTATATTATTGGTATACAACCCTAGGAGTTTCGATACTTATTGTTTTCTGATGATCTCAGCGGATGAAGGATTCCATCGAGCTACCATAGCTTCCATCGAGCTACCATAGCTCCCGGCGAGCCTGCGGGAGTTCTGCTCACCTACTATGTGCCCGTCCCAGTTGTATTGCCAATGCGTGCTACTTTTATTCTTCGACTTCTATACATGCCGGTTCTTCTGTTTCAACGTCAGAGCGTATGCAACATGATGTTAGTGGACCAGTTTTTTGTCGGCGATCTCCGAGTTGTATCGTGGTATGATAGTATTTTCCGAGATTATTCGTGGCAGGTGTGCGCCTTTACTCTCGCTCTCGCTCTCGCGTTTCGTTGGGGCAGCCTTTCACAATCACAGATCACCTCGCATGAAACCATGTGACGTCAGATCGCTACAGGACGACATTTTAGCTTTTTCGAGGCGGGCCCGGTTGCTGATACAAGTGAGAAGAGGAGCTAGGGCATAGGGCGCGTGCGCACTTTACGTGGCAGCACGCAGTGCATGTTAAAGTTTTCATTATTTTTCGGTTCAGTACATAATGTCGGTTCTCGTGGTTGAAGGGAAATATGATTGGAACATCGTATGCACATACATCGATGGGCATGTGGATTTTCTCATCTCGTTTGTGTTCGAACGTCAGCCGTCCCTGGTACGCGATGTATGCATAAATCTATCTCGTACACTTTCACTGCTTTGTAAGTACGCATATGGATAGGCCGTCTTTGGTAGATTAATTGGTGACGTGATACGTGATAGGAAAGCACCATCTTGTGGTCTTCTGTTTTCTTTTTTTTCGCACTCCGCGTTATTTTTTTTGGAAAGCGCGACAGGCGATAGGCACCGAGCACTGTGCTTTGTCTGGGCTGCCCAAAACATCATATAAGCTCCCGGTTCCCTCACGTCGCCTTCCTCTCGCGATCTTTGCTTGTTCTAGCCGTATCCTCCCTTTCCTGTGCCTGGTGAGTGAAAACGGTCGTTTTCACGTAGTGTAGCGGAGTGAAAATGTTCCGTTTTTGCGATCCAGCGCACTGACTGTCCGCTACGCGGCCGCTCCGCGGCTGCGATTTTCGAATTCGCAAGCGACAAGCACTCCATTCTACGGCTTTTGTATTCCCACCCACCCTCCGCTGTTTTACAATCACCCGCCCACCGCCGGCGTTGACACGCCACGCGCCCTTGCCGCTCACTGGTTTTCGGTATTCCAGCTGTATATGCTGAGGCAGACCGATTGCGATCATGGGTTGG
>CAWZYM010000102.1:252500-270000 GCA_963966185.1 Rhabditoides inermis | reverse complement strand
ATGCGCCCATCGGAGTCGATCTATTGAGGTTGCATGGTGCCGCTGCGATGAACATCCCCAACGGCGGAATTTTCTGTGAGCAGTACATACAGTTAGTTGACCATTCATGCAACATTCGATCATTGCTACTTTTCAGAAACGCGAACTGGTCTCAATGTCAGGAGACGGTGAAGGACGTTTTTGATAGTTTCCCTATCCGATCGAAAAACATTGAAGGCATTGACTGTTTCATTCTCACTGACGATTGGCGCAACTGGACTGTCGGCCGGAAAACGGGGGAACTGGAGAGGAACAAAAGGAAAACGGGGGAACTGGAGAGGAACGGCGCCCGGGTGGACCTCGTGGTCCACCCGGGCGCCAATCCGGGCGCCAATCCGGGCGCCAATCCGGGCGCCAACCCGGGCGCCAATCCGGGCGCCAACCCGGGCGCCAACCCGGGCGCCAATCAAATGCAGCAGCATAACATCAACGCGACTCCAATCACCAAGGAGAACAGTGAGGCGTGGAGATATGTCTGTGATCGAGTGACTGACGAAGACAGGAACAAGTGCAAAATGAGACAACCTTATCCGGCATTTCCTGCCACCACGTTCACTCTGTTGGTGCACGCGAACGCGCCCATCGGAGTCGATCTAATGAGGCTCCATGGTGCCGCTGCGATGAACATCCCCGACGGCGGAAATTTCAGTAAGCAGTACATACAGTTAGTTGACCATTCATGCAACATTCGATCATTGCTACTTTTCAGAAACACGAACAGGTCGCGTAAGAAGGTGATGGACGTGCGCCTGCGTCTTCCTTACAGGGTTGAGAAAATTGAAGGCAACGATTGCTTTGTCCTCGAAGACGATTGGAGGGACTGGGACGTCGGCAAAAAGAGGAAAGGAGAACTGAAGCAAAGGACGTCCAACGAGGCGAGCCAGGACGCGGCCCCGGACACTGCCCCCGAGGTGAAACCTGATGCGGGACCGAATGCCAACCCGGACTTAGCGTTTTATCAATGGGCCTTAACCAACCTGAATTTACCGAATCAGGACGCCGACGATACCGACGGGGACGAATCTGATGTGGAATCTGATGCTGAATCCGATACGGATTCGGATGACGACACCCAAGAACGAGATGAGGACGTCAAGCCCGAGCCAACCGGAGAGAAGGTATGTCTCTAAATGTAATTGAAATAATACGTTCACATTTTTATTTGCAGGTCGTCAACATTGTCAAGGCAGAGGAGGGGCCGGACGAGAAGGCATGCATTTACAGTGTCTACTCTTACATTTTCATGTTCAACCTATGTATTTCCAGGTGAAGCACGAAGTGAAGGTGGAGACAGACGAGTAGGCCAGCGGACAAGCGACTGAGTGAATCTTTTGTTGGATTTCGTAACTTTCGATGTTCTTTCGTAATGCAATATGTAATTTGGTCGCAACTACTTACGCAATGATATCATATTCAATAAATTTGTTCTGCAGCGCCAATGTGTATAGTGCATATGAGTCGGTCTCTTTCCTCTCTCTCTCTCCCCTCTCTCTCTCCCCCCTCTCTCTCCCTCTCTCTCTCCTTTCCCCTTCCTCCCTCTCTCTTCTTTTTCCTTTCTCCCTTTCTCTTCTTCCCCCTATCTCCCTCTCTCTCCCCTCTCCCTCCCCCTCTCTCTCCCTCTCTCCCCCTCTCTCTCTCTCTCTCTCTCTCTCTTCCTCACCTGTCTATGATACTTGTCCTCGACATGTAGCCAGATGCGTCTATTGTGTCCATAGGAGGCGTAGGAAGACATTGCCGATCGGGTGTGAGTGCCCCTGAAAGAGAGTTGAGAGAGAGAGAGAGAGAGAGAGAGAGAGAGAGATACTGCTGCCACTTACATGGAATACTGTAGCAGCTGGGGCGTCCATATGGTGGTTCCCACGGGCACGATGACGTCACGCCGTCCACCGTAGTCGGACGGATTCCATCCGAGACGCGCGTCGTTCCACCACTGGAAACGAGCGAGATTCACTTTTGATCTTTTGAATTGATATATTTGCAAGGGAGATTCACTGACGACTGTCAATGCATGTCCTAATCAGATTTTTTTTCTAACTTTCTTCCAATTAGATACGCACCGTTGGTTCAGTTAAATCATCGGCAAAACAGGCAAGAAAAAATCCATATTTGAAAAAATTGAAATTGTTCTGATATAGACGAAAGGTACAATAAATTCATCCAACACATTCAAAATTCAATAGATTTACGTGTCCCAAAACGAACAGTCTCAAGCGCGAAGAAATTTCCCAAGTGGTTACAAAAAAAGAAACTTCATATTCGGAACTTGTATGATATTCAAAAACGAACTCGGGATCCAAGACATATAGACGCTTATAAAAATGCTACGAAACAATACAAAAAAGACGTGCGTTGCTATTTTATAGAACGAGAGCGCAACATTCTCAGATCTGCTTCACCAACGGGTTATTGGAACTACATCAAAAATAAAACGTCTGAAAAATCCGATATTCCCAACATTTCGGATGGTTCTCGTTCAGTTTCTGATGATTTTGAAAGAGCGCAACTTTTCAATAAGCAATTTTCAGATGTTTTCACTCGCGATAACAATGCCGAATTCTCAGTTACAGACAGAACAAGGGCAAAGTTGCTCGATTTTGACTTGGAACCCGACAGAGTTTATGAATATCTAAAACGTTTCAAAAGAAAATTATCATGTGGACCGGACGGCATTCCAAGTATTGTACTTCAGTCTTTGGCACTCGTTTTGGCTCTTCCTCTATCTATCTTATACAAGGAAACCCTAAGTACTGGAAATATGCCACAACTGTGGAAACAATCCATATTAGTTCCGGTTCACAAAAAGGGCAATCCATCATTGGTAACAAATTATCGTCCGATATCTCTTACATGTACAAGCTGTAGGGTGTTTGAGAGGATACTTGTATTTGAAATGCGCACTCACTTATGGGCAAATAATCTCATATCCCCACAACAACATGGTTTTCTCAATGGACGGTCAACCATTACGCAGATGGTTGATTATGTTTCCTATCTAGTGAAAGAGCTCGGAAAAAATAGAATCGTTGACAGCATTTACCTGGATTTAGCAAAAGCTTTTGATACTGTATGTCATCGAAGATTATTGCAAATCTGCGAATCCTACGGGTTTGGTGGTGATCTTTTGCGATGGTTAACAAATTACTTGATTGGTAGACAACAACGAGTACGTATAAATGATTCGCTGTCTGACTGGCTAGAGGTTCTGTCTGGTGTGCCTCAGGGAAGTGTGGTTGGTCCCCTTTTGTTCCTGCTGTATGTAAATGACATCGGAGATTTTATTGAAAACTGTCATTTTCTGATGTATGCTGATGACTTAAAACTATATCTTTCCTCTGGTACACCAGGTTTCGAATTAAAACTTGAATTAGCCCTACATGTCATCTCGAATTTCTTCAAACATAGGCAGATGACACTTTCAGTTTCCAAGTGCGAATGTATGCATTTCGGAAAACAGAATCCGAAGAAAACCTATACATGCGAAGGGCAGTCTTTACGATCAGTCACTAACATCAGAGACTTAGGTATTCAATTGAACTATGATCTAGACCCCTCAAGTCATTTATCGAAACAAATACGAAAAGCTTCCGCTTTATCAACTCTTGTTCCCAAAACCTTCTCTTATTCTCAAGACCTATTTAAAAACTTCTATATGTACAAAATACGACCCATACTAGAGTATGGTAGTGAAGTCTTATGTCATATGAACATATCATGTTGTAACGATCTTGAAAAAGTGCAACGAAAATTTACAAAGGCAATTTTACCTAAGATGTGCTATGTGGATAGATTACGTGTTCTTGATCTAGAGACATTGTTTTTGAGGAGAATGAAAAACAATTTGTCACTAGCGCATAGCTACATTCATGGTCACATTAAAGCAGATAATCCTTTCACTGTAGCAAGCACAGCTTCGAGATCATACAGAACACGTTCGAATGGTCTCAAATTACTCACAAACGCAAAAACTACTGTAGAACAATCATTTTTAACATACACAGTCGTTAATGTTTGGAATTCACTTCCAAGTTACGTGGTCTCTGTTCATGAAAAACCCCTATTCCGAAAGAAAATAAATGATTTAATAAACTTCCATAGTAAAAACGGAACAATTTCAACACTACTTTGTATAAATGATCCAACCAGGTTCTAGGTAATCTTAACTAAAATATGAAGCTGGATTATTCATTTAGTGAGAAGTGGTGGCAAACGGCATAACCTGGTCCGTTTTCCTCACTCTCCTCTGTCCCATATCGAGTGGCGAGACTTCGTCTTTCCGCATAGATCACGTTTAAATACTGATCTCTGGAAAGCGTAGTTGTACCGGGTCGACGGGGGTCTGTCAACGTCGACAAGAGCTGCTTACACTCTCTTTTCGTCATGTTGTATTTCTCTCTGTGTACCCCCCACATGCACTATGAATAAACATATTATTATATAGAACTCCATTTTCAATCGTGGAAGTTCATGTATTCGTGATTCGTCCAAACATCGCTTCGCATTTGCAAGAAATCAGTTGCAAGGGATTTTGTTACAAGGAATGGTAAACATTCTCGGTAAAGATAATGGTAAAGAATGTTAGGATCTTGTTTATTGTCATTGTTTATTGTAAGTAAAGTAATTCCCCTAACTCACGTAGTGCAGTGTTCCTGCGAATTTCATGTAGTGAGGGTCACTCGGAGAAAGAGCGAGGTGATCGAGGGTCAACTGCACACGCACATCCAGAGGGGTCGACGGCTCCACCTGCCAAGCTCTCTCTCTCTGTCTCCGTTTCTCTCTCTCCCCCCCCCTCTCTCTCTCTCTCTCTCTCTCCGTTTCTCTCTCTCTATCAACTCACCAGTGAATCGTATCCGTTCATGATCTTGCTGAGAAAAGCGTTTGCCTCCGACTGGTACGTTTCATTGAAGAATACTGCAACGTTTTTAGAAACTCTTTTTCTCTTTCTCTCTCTCTCTCTCTCTCTCTTTCTCTCTCTCTCTCTTTGATTCTTTGTCTCTCTCTCCTCTCCATCTCTCACCTTTGTCCGACTCCACTGACTTTTCCGTAACCTGTGAGTGCACAAGTGGAATAAATAACAGCCACAACATTGTGTGAATGATGAGGACACTGACCTGTGCTCACCTGTGTGCCTACCTGGCCACAGTGTTTATTCCCCCTCGCGATCGACTAAAAATAAACAACACTGCTACCATCACTCCGTCCTCGCACCAACAAACATAAACACTAGTAGAAGCTGAATGCTCAATGTGGTATGCATTCCGGTATTACTTGATTTGAAAGTTTCTTTCGCATTTGATAAAGACGATCTTTCTGCCAAATCCAAGTTTCAATGTGCCATTGACACAGTTACTGATTGGTCTCATCAATGGGGATTACAAATTTCCACTGAAAAGACACAAATTTTGCACATTGGTCGCCGAAATCCCCGATTTGAGTATACAGCAGGCGGCACCACTCTCGCACCTGCTCACTCAGTCCGGGATTTGGGCATAACAATGAGCACTTCTCTGGTATTTGACTCTCACTATGACCTCATCATTCAAAATACGCTCAATTCAATCAATGATTTCCTGAGGGTTTATCAAACGAGAAATTTACATGTCTTGGTTGTTGCCTACACTACTTATTTCCGATGTAAATTAGAGTACTGCACTGAGTTGTGGAACCCTCAGGATGTGGGATCGGTAAATGCGATAGAATCTGTGCAGCGATACTATACGCGCCGAATATGTCGCCGCGCTGGTTTGTTCTCACTCACCTATCCCCAACGATTACAACTTCTCGGCTTACAAACATTAGAGCAACGGCGCATTCTGAATGATGTGGCATACATGCATAAAGTGACCACAAACTCTACATACCTTGACTATCATGGTCTTTTCAACTTTGTACCAACTCGTTCTCACTTCTCATGGGCGCGTGGTTCCGTGTTTTGATACAGCCCTTAAGAGCAGTGCATTTTTCAACAGGATTTATAGGCTTTGGAACTCACTCCCCCCCTTCCATAGTAATGTCTGCAAAACATGAAACTGTAAAATCCTTCCTAGAAAGTAATCCCCATTTGTTGCCAGTTTCGAAGATTCGTAGACTGTAGTCAACATTCGATGCTTTCTGTATCATTTTACACTTTTTTCTCATACCGTATGCCATTGCTCATTTTGCTGTATTGAACTGTTTCTCCAAATGTACACGGTAATAAACTTATTATTATTACTTCACTGTGGCCAGTTTTTGTTGTTGTTGAAACACTCATGACTAGCGTACGACAGTTGTCACTACCAATTTCACCAGGCAGTGACAAATGAGGAAGACGTGAATGAGGAAATTTTTTTTTGCAAAAAAAGGCAATTTCCCTTTTTTGATAAAACCTAAAGATACCTAAACATAACCATTTTAGGCATCCTGAAAAGAGTTATTGGACAGATTCAATGCGTCACTCGAGTGTTCAAAAGCAATCTACCATTTACATACATACATTGGGGGAGAGTTTCAACCCGAAATACGGAAATACAAGAGCCGAAAAGGCCCTGAAAACGATTGTGAGATACAAAGAGATATGAGGGACGCTGAGGGACCAACGACGGACGCAGCCGTACCCTCTCTTTCTCTTTCTCTTTCTCCCCCCCCTCTCTCTCTCTCTCTCTCTCTCTCTCTATGTCTCTCTTCGATTTGTGTTCCGAGTCGCACTCCTCCTTTCGGTCAGAGGTCGACTAGATCTGCCAGCATTGACATACTCATGTGAACCATAAACAACGTCGCACAGGGAATTCCCGTTTAATTAGCATAGCGACTAGCAAGGCAAACTCGTCCCTATTTGCATTTCCATTAGCCTGATAAAAATTAGTCATTCCTCGCGATCTCGCCGATTTGCATGTCTGGAGGGGCGTATAAAAGACGGGCACGCCGGGTTGCCGGCATCCATTCGCCATGGCTCAGTCCATCGCTCCCGGAGATATCAACACCCAGCCGGGTACCAAGATCGTCTTCAACGCCCCCTACGATGACAAGCACACCTACCACATCAAGGTGCGTAGATATCGATCGGTTGTCGATCGATCATTGAATGATTGGTCTGTTTCAGATCACCAACACTGGAGGTCGCCGCATTGGATGGGCCATCAAGACCACCAACATGAAGCGCCTCGGCGTCGACCCGCCGTGCGGAGTGCTCGACCCCAAGGAGGCCGTGCTGATGGCCGTCTCTTGCGACGCGTTCAAGTTCGGAGAGGAGGACACCAACAACGACCGCATCACCATCGAGTGGACCAACACCCCCGACGGCGCCGCTAAGACCTTCCGCCGCGAGTGGTTCCAGGGTGACGGAATGGTCCGCCGCAAGAATCTCCCCATCGAGTACAACCCTTGAAACGTTTTCACACGTGCCAATAAAGACTCTCTTCACAAATTCGTTGTGGTGTTGTTGTATTGCACTACTGGAAACTTCATGCATTTCAGTGATTTGAATCGGAGTGCAACAGGCAATCACACTCTATAATAAAGAAATAAAGAAATGTTACTTGAATGATGAGCAATTGGGATACCGTATCGGATCATACGGTAGCCGTACAAATGTGGTGCGCAATTGCCAAGTGCGACACTGGACACACGACAATGGACGTTTTCGATGTGAAATGTGTGAATGGTGAGCTGGTGGTTGAAATGCAAGCAACCTCAATCAGCAAGAAATCGATAACTGATAGGAAGATGAAAAGATGAAAAGAAGATTATCACGTGTGCGCTAGACGACTGCAACATTGAGAAGATGAACAGTGAAGAACTGAATATTCGATGATCGGAAACAATTTCGATATGTTTGTGCAAGACAATCGAAATGTGGGAATTGTGCGAGGCAAATTGCCGCAGGCCACTGCAAGTTCAATTGAGTGGAGACACCGAGCATTGCTGGATAATTTCTCTCTGAAAGGATCGAAATTTAATTTAAAGGATGTAGAATCAGACAAAATGTACTCTGTGTGCAATGAGAGAAAGATTGAGATGTTCACGTGCTGGGAGAATAAGAAAAAGAAATTATTTCTAGTATAATCGCAAGGATGGAAAATGGCTCAAGAAAGCGGTACACACTGGTAAAGTTGTTACGATATGAGTTTTTTGTTCATTTGTACATGTGTGTTCTGCGCTCTACATTGTTATTGAATGTTGGTCTCTCCCCTTTTTCTCTTCCTATCCCCTTCTCCCTCTCTCCCTCTCTCTCTCTCCCTCTCTCCCTCTCTCCCATCCCCCCTCTCTCAATACAGACAGTCCAGCCATGTTGGAGAGAATATTCTCCCACACAAGAGAGCCAATTACACATGTATGTCTTCAAAAGCCATGTGAGCTTGCCACTCACTCACTCCACCTGCTCAGCCATTTTCATATGTGCCATGTTTTTGTTTGTCATTTTTTATTATCTGATAACAGAGCTGTTAAGAAGTTTTTAATAGATTGTTTTGTTTTTTTTAATAGATTGTTTTTAATAGAATGTTTTTAATAGATTGTTTTTTAATAGATTTTTTTTAATAGATGAGGTTGAAAAAAACTTCTTACATGTTCTCTAAGAAACATCACAGCAGTCCAAATATCCGAGTCATTTTCGATCAGTATATTTTTTTCCGTGAGTATCTGGTTAGGGCACACAAGTTTTGAAACAGTTTGATCACGTCGCTGTAATTCTGGTTGGACACAATTACCCGTGGTTCTTTTTTTAACAATAAAATTTCAAGTGTGCTCCTGTTTGACTGTAAATTCTTTTACAGACAGTTTGGTTTGTTATTGGTTTGTTGTCGCACTTTCTTTGTTATTAAAAATATTACAGAAAGAGCAATATAAAAGAATTAGCAATGTCAGAGAACTACATTGCTGGAGCGCTAGTGTTTACGGTGTGTTTCAAATCAGTCATTTTTATGAATCTCTGGTTGACGTGTGTTTAGATATCATTCTCGGGTCTCTTAATCAACATCGTTCTACTGAACCTAATACGATTCGCTAAAACAATGAAGAACTCTTTCGGAAAACTTATCACTAGCCAGGTAAATAAGAAGTTGTTATAATCGCATTCGGAATGTGTAGATAATCGCAAACACAATATTCCTTGGTGGATTTTCAACCTACTTTTCTCTGTTAGTGATTTTGTAAGTTTCACTAGGCACGACCAAAATACATAACGCAATATACAGTGACCTCGAATCTCTGAAAGCTCTGCCGTATTCGGGGTATGCCGGCTCAATCACACTTATGTAAGTCGTTCTTTTTTTTTTTGAATGAACTCACACCAAAAAAAAAATTCAGGTGTTACGACGTGGTTGTGTATTCCCATTTCGCCATCTCCATCAATCGATTTCTCGCTGTGTTCACACCTATGATTTACAAAAAGGTTAATTTTATTCTTTTTGTACATCTTTCGTATCTTTCCCATCTCTCTCTCTCTCCCTCTCTCTCTCTCTCTCTCTCTCTCTCTCTCTCTCTCTTCCCCGCTCCCCCTACAGTACCCTCTCTTACAGTATTTCACGCAACGCATCGCCAAGTGCATGTGTCTGATTGCATGGACAGTTGCATTCGCTGGTGGAGGATGCTTCTATTTGTATAGTACGTTGGGAGAGAGAGGGGGGAGAAGAGAAAAAGAAAGAGAGAGAGGGAGAGAGAGAGAGAGAGATTCTTCTAGCCCAATGCTACCTGGCCTACTCGGATCTCTTCTTCTCCTACCTCTTCACGTCAGAGGAGGAACGTTGCCAGAAGATCGCATACGAATACAACTTGTGCAAGTAAGGCGATCTGTTTCTCTCTCTCTCTCTCTCTCTCTCTCTCTCTCTCTCTCTTTCTCTTTACCTTTCTCTTTTCAGAGCCCTGTTCTTCCTCGCTCTCATTGCCGGCCTGGATGCGTGTACCTTTCTGAAGATCTACGTTGTGAACAGACTGGTAAGTGAAATATCGTGAACATATTTCTACCCAGTGAATCCCTTTCTCAACCACAACCTACGATTCTATATATCGTTATCTAATTAACTCCCTACATTTGATATCATAAATCACACTGTCGTATGTAACAATTACAGCTGTCACGTACGCGACGTGTGAAATGTGAACTACAAAAAAACTTATTTATTATTGTAGTGCATATTTTATATTTTATTATTGTAGTGCAAGCAGAAGCACTTTGTGAACATGTCAGAAGCGTCGAGACGACTGGAGATAAAATTCGTGAAACAGGTGCGTTTATTCACTCAATCGATGATTGTACGGACTCCATGTGCGTGGTTGATGAAATATTCAAATGCGAGTGATACCACAGCCGGAAACCACGAAAAAAATCACATTTGAATACTTATTCACTCATATCCGTTTTTTCATCTTTCTCCTCTTCGTCTTTTGAAACACTCTGAGTCTCGTGTCTCGGAGGCGATTGAAATCAGTTGTGACGAACCAGAAAATATCGAGTACCCATAAAAGTGGTACCCAGAAAAAATAGAAAAAAGTCATACACACTCAGTTCAGACCCTGGTGCAAGCCGTGTTCTTCTTCGGCGAGATCTTCCTCTACTTTGGCATCTCTGATGTGGTGGATGCCCGTCTTGCAAAATTTGCCTGCTCGACCCTCGCTTGGACCGCGTTGGCTGGAGTTGACGCGTACGTAACTATATTTATTTTGATCTTTGTGAAAAAACAGTTCCGTCTTTCAACACGATCAAACAGAGTGTCGTTTTGAAGGCGTTTAGAAAAGAAGAGACTGACCACACTTTCAGAATCGTGACGTTCTACTACAACAAGGAGCTGCGGCGTATGATAATGCGACGCGCATGAAATTGTGGCGAGCCAACAAAACGCACGTGCGCCCGGGAGTAAGCGTCGACCCGGGAATTAGTTATCGACCACTATCGCTTTGTGTAGTGCATACTGTATAGGAATCATAGCAGTGTTGTTGTTTTGAACAGCTGTGATTTTCATTGTGAAAATGTGGTGTTATATCTTATATCAAAGAACCGTGAAATCATAGATCACAGATACAGTATGCGACGGTTTTCACGTTGAATATATAAATACTTTTCAGATAGTTTGCGGACTATTGTGTTATTTGCTTGCTAAAAAAAGAATCAATGGAATCATCACGCATCATTTGTACTCGGCTAAAAAAAGCAAAACATTAGTTACGTCATACTCTTGCAATTGAAGTTTCGCTTCTGACGTATTGACAAGGATCACTAATGCTTCGAACTTACACACATGATCACCACTAATTATCCCCAAAGAAACGAGGCTCTTATGTCAGTGCATTGTGAATGACGCACGCGCACTGTTTACCCTCGAGTGACTTTCAACTATGCATTTTGGCGACTTTGAAATATGACGCGATACGCGATTGATTCAAAAATAAACATTACTGTTACGGTTATCACTTACAACAACTTTCAGACAACTTTGCTCTTCTGTCATAAATGCATGTGAGCGAATTGACGTTGGGAATAGCAACTTGAATGCACCTGGGAAAATAGAGGGAAAATACTTGTGCAAAACAACAGATGGTAGAACAGGTCAGTGTCGTAGCTACTCTTCATGCCATTCCCACACTGGCTTACTTTCTTCAAAAAGTTTATAATCAACGTGATTATTTAAAATGTTATAATATATAACATAACACAATATTCAATGTCCACAATCACAATTGAATCGAAACAAAAAAACACTGCTGTTAGGATACGACATAAAAGTAGAGGTCAGATTCAACTTTTGCCTTAAAAAAAACCTTTTTGTTTCATAAAGCGGCTTCATTGAGCCTGAAATCGACTATATAGTGAAGAGATGCCGGCTTTCACTCTAGTTCCCGGGGCAGTTTCACTATCATAATCATAATTGTTCGGTGCAATAACACATCTACGCACGTACTTACAGACTGGATATATCATGTGGCACGAATAGTGAATAGATGTCGGCTTCTCTTCTAGTTCCCGACCGGGCGTGTCTCCACTCCCTCCACCCTGCCGAGTCCACTCCCACTCTGGTTGCTCCCAAACGCCACCGTCGCTCGTCGCACGATCATGTGCCGCAGCTCCTTGTTGTAGTAGAACGTCACGAGTCTGGAAAACGCAACTTGTTCTATTACATAAGTATTACTTACGTTAGCTACATAAGTAGGTTATCCATTACATAGGTTCTATAAGTACGACTCACGCGTCAACTCCGGCGAGCGCCGTCCAAGCGATGGTGGTGCAGGCGAATTTGGCGAGACGGGCCTCCACCAGCTCCGAGAGACCAAAGTAGAAGAAGATCTCACCGAAGAAGAACACGGCTTGCACCAGCGTCTGAATTGATGGGGTGTATTGTCGGAGTCTGCGATTGCGCTCTTGGACTTGGCCAGGCGCCCAGCCGCCGCGCACGACGAGAATTGCGGACACGCGATGTGGACCTGGCTCTCTCTCTCTCTCTCTCTCTCTCTCTCTCTCTCTCTCTCTCTCTCTCTATACTACTATATCTGTTTCAGTGACCGTGGGAAGAGAGCGTAACTGTTTCACAAATACGTACTTGTTTCACGAAGTTGATCTCGAGTCGTCTCGATGATTCGGCCATGTTTCCAAAGTGCTTCTGCTTGCGCTGCAAAAATAATCATCTGCAATTATCATTGAACTGTTCAAAAATTGCTCATCCCATGACTGAAAAGCGTTTTGAAAAGTGCACACTTACTAAATACGTTCACGTTGCACAGTTCACATGTGATGTACACGCGTAACGTGTAATTTGTTAATTAATTAATGTGTAAGATAAATCTATCAGATAATTAGTATCTGTGCACGACTGTGGCCAATGATCTAATGGTGTATGTAGGAGATGCTACAGCGTAGCATCTCCTGTAGGAGATGCTACGCTGTAGCCTGTCGCCTGGCCCCCGAGGACCCTCACTCCAATCAGATCCGATCCGTACGGAATATGATAGCGGATTTCTCTCACACAGTCAGTTGTGATGCTCTCTACGATAAATTGTTCAACATGTATACGTAACAGTACTTGAAACAGTGAATATGTAATGATACTGACTGATATGTGAAAAGTCATTGGTGCATTGGCCGGGAAGGTTTGTGAGTGAAAAAGGGAATATCTGGGATGAGAACTTGAGAACATATTACATATGTATGTTTGAATATGATTTCTTCTATTTCTTACCAGTCTGTTCACAACGTAGATTTTCAGGAATGTACACGCATCCAAGCCGGCAATAAGAGCGAGGAAGAACAGGGCTCTGAAGAGAGAGAGAGAGTCAGAGATAGAGAAAGAGGGAGAGAGGGGGGAGAGAGGATGAAGAGAAGAAGAGATCTTCTTACTTGCACAAGTTGTAATCGTATGCGATCTTCTGACAACGTTCCTCCTCTGACGTGAAGAGGTAGGAGAAGAAGAGATCCGAGTAGGCCAGATAGCATTGGGCTGGAAGAATTTCTCTCTCTCTCTCTCTCCCTCTCTCTTTTTCTCTTCTCCCCCCTCTCTCTCCCAACGTACAATACAAATAGAAGTATCCTCCACCAGCGAATGCAACTGTCCATGCAATCAGACACATGCACTTGGCGATGCGTTGCGTGAAATACTGAAAGAAAGGGTACTGTAGGGAGAGAGAGAATTAGACAGAGGTTCAATGCGAACAACCTTCATGTAAAACATTGGAGTAAACACCGCGAGAAAACGATTGATGGAAATGACAAAGTGTGAATAGATAACGGTATCGTAGCACCTGAAAATTGAATGTACTTCTTACTTCTCTTTTGTAAACATGAACTTACATCAGTGAGATTGAGCCGGCATACCCCGAATATGGTAGCGCTTTCAGAGATTCGAGGTCACTAAGTACATGTATTATGTAATCGGCAATTCTCGAGTAACATAGTAACACTTACAAAATCACGGTCAGAGAAAAGTAGGTTGCAAATTCGCCAAGGAATATTGTGTTCGCGATTATCTGCAAAAAAAGTGATATAGGGTATGCCCTTCGTTCACGGTACGCTTGTTCATTCGCCGTTTTCCAGACAGAACTTCATCGCATTTGGTCGCACTATCGGTCCGCGCGGGATCATTCGACCGCGCAATTCGTGCGCTTTGCGGTCTGATTTTAGGGAAATGAGGGATGAGGGTCATTTGCAAGTCGAATGAAGCAGATCGGAGCATCTTTCGGAGCTAATAACTCCGTTCAGACATTTTCTATTTTTTGTTCTTTGGACAGAGGAATACTGAGACTGTTCCCAAAAGATTGTCGGCTCGCTTTTGTTGTCGCTATTCCAAAATTTATAAATCCTGAAAAACCTCCAAAATGCAGAGCCTCAATAGGTGGTTTAGTGTTTCTCTAAAATCTTTGTTCAAACTCCACCTAAAAATACCAACAGATCGTCGGCGCGATATTTGTGATTTTCTTCTGGGAAGTGCTCATTTGAGCTCAAAAACATCAAAAGGTGCCTCTTTTCGACGTCATTTTCTCAATGTCTGGTTCGTGTCTAGGTCGACCGAGATAAATGCGAACCGTGAAAATGGGGGATACCCTATATCTACCGTGATAGACTTTTGGTAACAACTTTGTGATATTTTTCGTTGCTTACCTGACTGATGATGAGTGTTCCGAAAGAGTTCTTCAACGTTTTAGCAAATCGTATGAGATTTAGCAGAATGATGTTGACTATAAGACCCGAGAATGATACCTAAACGAAACACAAGTCAATTAAACTTAACACTAATGATTGTAAACTTACCAAAAACACAAGCGCTCCTGCGATAAAGTTTTCTCGCATCACTAACTATTTTAAATGTCGATTCTAAAAAAAAAACGAATCTACTGTAATGTTGCAAATAATTGGAAAAGGCGACAACATGTAGAATGTACAGCTACTTTGAAGCACAATGCTCATGATTTCACTTGAAGATTGATAATGAGATTTGGCATCAATAAAACAAGTACGTTCAACTCTTGCGGGAATAATGGTAGTGTTCGCTTTGAAGTTCAAGTTTGTGAACGAGAACGCGTCAAAGAACGCAAATTAGATGGGCTTGAAAGTACATGTCTGTGTAACGTCAATAGCCTTTTTTGTGCTAAAGGGATTGGTTTATTAACTCATCAACAATCACGTATGAGCACTGTTCTTCGGTTGCATTTCAGAGTTTCAGGTTTTCGAAAAAAAAAAAGGGGATGGACGGATGGACGCCACACACACACAGAGAATGATGTGTTTCTTCTTTTTTTCCTATTTCACTATCCTACCGTAAGCACTGTTATGTTTCCTATGATGCACATGTTCGTAAGTACTCAACACGGTAACAAACTATTTATTTATTTATTCATTCATTTATTTATGAAACCGATTGCTGGCCGGGGTTCGTGTTGTGCACATGGCTCAGTGACGGACAGTCGAACGGCCAGAACGGGTCGAAACCTTTTGGAAACCTAATCAGAATGATGTGACCTGCATTCGAAGATGTATATCACGTCTCGCTCTAGGACACTCCTTCATAGGTTGAGAGGCCGGGACGAACTAGAACACTACTCGACCCAGAGGCTCCATTGTGGAAGAGACGAGCGAAGCCGGAATCGATACCAAAGATCTACAGTCCCGCTAATGAATACAGTACCACGGACACGAGTGTACACAAATTAGACAACAACAAAGTGTGGATAAGTTTAAGTAACACGTTGAACGAAACCAGTACTCCTATTCTAGACTGGAATTGTTTTAATTGGACAGCGCGGCGGAGTCTCATCAGTAGGAACCGCTATACAAACACATAACATGCAAGCGTACAACAACACGACATAAATGTTTAGTGTGGAACTTGTCAGTATTTTCGACACCACGCGGTGAAGGAGAATGGGTGATTGGTTGATATTGGGCGGCGAAGACAAGACAGTGGTCGTGAGACCGCGCGCTCAGAGGGCTCGATCGGCCGGGCGCTCATACGAAAGCCCAGAACAGTCGCGTCGTCCGCTCCTGTATACTCTACGCCAGAGCGATAGTTTTCGATTGCAGTTCGAAATACGGTGCCATAACCGTCTGCCTGTCTTATTTTGCGCGCTATTGCTGAGAACTGACTCTCTGGAAAAAAAAGAATGCCGGCCAATAGGGGCAAAATGATACTTAGAAACACGATTCTGGCAAAAAAATATGATAGGCTTCAAAAAGTTGAGTTTTTTGAATTATTTATTACGATTCCTTTGTCCAAATAGCCTAATTGGACGAGGGCGGAGCCTCACTCCGCTGCACACCGCCGGTTTCCCGCCAAAATCTGGTTCCGGGCGCGCTAATGTTTTGGGCCGGTGACTCTATTCCCGGAGTTCTTCTATAATTTGTTGTGGATACCTACACTATTGTTAATAAAAGAAATAGAGAGGTCTCAAATCGAGTAACACGAACTGTCAAAATGTAAACAATGAAAACAACATTCAAACAATAAAAGTCATTTTAGAACGTAATTTGGCTATAACTGGCCTCGTAAGAGACAAAATCATGAACCGAAAAATTCTGATAGCTGGGGTTCTTAATGGTCATGAAGGTCTTTTCGTGATAAAAACGCCGATCTTGTTTTTTTAACGCGGTTTCTGTATGCACATTTCAAAAAAAAATTGAAATTTGATTTCGGCACTTCAACGTGCTCCTCAGCAAAAAAAAATGATCATAGACAACATTGATCAGGAGGGCCCTTAGCTATTGATTGAGCCTCAATTTGTTCAATTTCGAGCATCGGATTGCAATCTGGTTACTGTGTACAAAAGCATGTTGACTACACGAGTACACGTCGCCTCAGTCGATGAATAGCAAAAAAGAACTCTTTTTTTTCTTTTTTTGTATGATCTAATTGTGTGAAAAGCAGAGATCTGAACTGAAGACGTTAAATATTGTAATCAATAAACATTTATTGAATAACATAACATAAGCAAAAACAAGGCACATATATACAGCAAGTGAAAGGCGAGATGAGAACGTGGAGTGAGTGAGTGACACATGTTCACATTTACATATTACATAAAATTGTGTAATACTTTAGACTCCCGTGCCGTGCATGTAGTTTTCTCTCTTGTGTAGAAGAGGAATCGGCTCCGACACAGCTGGGCTGTCCATTCTGAAAGAGAGGGCATTGGGAGAATGCATGAATTTGATTACAGAAAAATCTGCGTCACACAAATCACAAGCACATTTAAAAAAATCACCCGAAGCAATCAATTCAATGGAGAAGTGGGGAAGGCGAGAGAGGAAGAGATCTGGTACGTTTTTTTGGGAGAGGGGAGAGAGAGAGATAGAGGGAGAGAGAGGGAGAGAGAGAGAGGGAGAGAGAGAGAAAGAGAGAGAGAGAGAGAGAGAGAGAGAGAAAGAGAGAAAGAGAGAGAGAGAGACGCTCACCTGTAGCGTGCCGATTGGGGCGATCCTCGGATCGGCTCTGCATCGAGTACGCGAGTCCATGAGTTCTTCCTGAGAGGCGCTGTCTGGAGGAGCGTGTCTTCGCCGCCGCGCGGCGAC
>CAWZYM010000102.1:237500-250000 GCA_963966185.1 Rhabditoides inermis | reverse complement strand
GGCACGGACACCTCCAGATCCAGCAGACCCATGGATTCAAAGTACGACATCTTCCTGTCCATGTCCATACCGTATGATTCACGGATCTGAAATGGCGTTTTCTGGAGAGAGAGAGAGAGAGAGAGAGAGAGAGAGAGAGAGAGAGAGGAGAGAGAGAGAGAGATGCGCACCTTGACTCCGATCTGTGCCTTGTCGAGGACGACATAGATCTCGCCCTGTCCCCGCACCACACTGTTCACGTACACGGTCACTCCGCGGAAGCGCTGAACAGTACATCAGTTATCAGTAGATCAGTAACAGTTATCAGTAGATCAGTGGACTATCAGTTATCAGTGGATCAGTGACTGACTATCAGCAAACAAACAGTTATCACTAGATCAGTTATCAGTAGATCAGTAACGTTAGATCAGTTGTCGATCGATCAGTATATCAGTTATCAGTAGATCAGTAGATCAGTAAGAGTAGATCAGTTATCGGTAGATCAGTGGATCAGTGACTGATTATCACCTGATCGACATTCCACTTACCTGCAGGTGCATGTCGTCAAAGTAGCGGATCACGTTGCCGACGATGATCGAGGTACGGTAGCTGGAAAGTGTGACGTCATACAAATCTCTCTCTTTCTCTCCCTCTATCTCACCCTCTCCCTCTCTCTCTCTCTCTCTCTCGCTCTCGCTCTCGCTCTCTCCCTCTCTCCCTCTCTTCCTCTCTCCCTCTCTCCCTCTCTCCCTCTCTCCCTCTCTCCCTCTCTCCCTCTCTCCCTCACTCCCTCTCTCCCTCTCTCCCTCTCTCCCTCTCTCCCTCTCTCCCTCTCTCCCTCTCTCCCTCTCTCCCTCTCTCCCTCTCTCCCTCTCTCCCTCTCTCCCTCTCTCCCTCTCTCCCTCTCTCCCTCTCTCCCTCTCTCCCTCTCTCCCTCTCTCCCTCTCTCCCTCTCTCCCTCTCTCCCTCTCTCTCACTCTCTCACTCTCTCACTCTCTCACTCTCTCACTCTCTCACTCTCTCTCTCCCTCTCTCTCTCGCTCTACCTCTCTCCCTCTCTCTCTCCCTCTCTCTCTCTCGCTCTACCTCTCTCCCTCTCTCTCTCTCCCTCTCTCTCTCCCTCTCTCTCTCTCACCGTCCCCTCCTGGTGTCCTTCCGCAGCAGCACGTGCACCCTATCCGAGTCGGATGAGGAGAGGACGACTCCAGTGACAACAGTCGTGTTTGAGGGCTGCACGAGCAGAGACTGCGGCAGGTTGCCGTCGCCTAGAATGAGAACATAAGAGAGAGAGAGAGAGAGAGAGAGAGAGAGAGAGATCGCGCTGACCGAAGTCGACGCTCCTGTCGGGAAACCGCTCCATGCGCACTTGAATCTGCACATCCGGGGTGCTGGCCGTCTTGTGCGCGTGCAGCAGTGTGTAGATGCCCGGGTCGTTGTAGATGAACGAGTCTCCGCTGAGGGTCGAGATCACGCCGGTGCCCATCATCGAGCCTGAACCCACACACTCGATTCCGAAATCAACATCGAGCCTGAACGCGCACAACTCACAACATTGCCACAACGTATGTTGTTTGTGATTGTGATTGTCGAATTCTAAAGCAACCACTGCCCCTGTGTTTTTAGATTTGTTGTAACATAACTGGTTGTTCATATCATGGTAACGCGTGACAGCTTTTCTTGTTCGTCCAGTATCACACGTCATGATTTTTTATTATTGTATGGTGTCTCACCAGTAACAGGCGGTTGGTACGCTTGGCAGGCGCTGCTGGGGCGGCGCCAGTAGAACATCTGGCAGCGGAAGTCGGTGAACTTGCAGCACAGATAGTACGGCATGATGTCGTGGTGGAAAGAGGACAGACCCGGCACCTGTAACACACGCTCATCACGGCGATGTCGGACTCGATTATGTAAGCGGAGCAAAAATTAGAGAGGGCGCGCAGCGCCCTCTCTTTTGGCTTAGGATAGGGCTCGCGCCAGAATTTTTAAGAAGCGATATCCGAAGGTCATGTTAACAACAATGTGGACTCATCTAAAACATGTTAGTTAGATTCGCACCGTTCCCTAGGACAGATCATTGGTCGTGGGCATCTTTGTATCTTTTCTCCGAAAGAAGTTATGAGCGATCTCGCGCACCCATGAGGTGAGAGGCCAGCGTGTGTGTGTGTGGGTGTCGTGTCCGGTAACTCTGACTCTCTGCCGAAAGCGTTCTCTCTCGCGTTTTCTGCGCGTGTTCTCTAACTAGCACTTTGAATGTAGTTCGCCCCGCCGCCGCCAGCGTACAATTCGCGCCGGGTTTGCGTTGTTTTGGGTCCGCCAACTATAACCAGGAGAAAGAGCGCAGTAGGCGCGACTCCGAACAGTAGTGTAAATATGTGAGGAAAAACGTTTTGTGAAACGTAACGGCGATCCGAAACGTAACGTGTGATCTGTGGTACATGAAAGTAAGAAGAGAGAGAACGGCCTAGAGTTTGTGTTAGTATTTGTAAACGTTGATAGAAGAGCAGAAAGATATAAAGAGACAGAGAGAGAAGGGCAGAAAGTGAGAGTGAGAGAGAGAACAGTGAAAGAGAGAGAAGGAACAGTGAAAGAGAGAGAAGGGACGAAGAGAAGGAGAGAACAGAGGGAGTGAGAGATAGTAGTTTTTGATATAATCCAGATGAATAGTCATAATTCAGCACATATTCAAAATTTCTATGAAATTTAACAAAAGGACATTTATTTTCTTTGAAAAGTACTTGCGTAAACAGATGAACTTTGTCTTATCCCAATGCAGCAAAAGCACATGCATAAAGCGTTTACAAATACTAACACAAACCTGCGCATTCGGAAAGTTCTGTTGATACTAACCAGTGAACACAAGTAGGAGAGATAAGAGAGAAAGAGAGAAGAGAGAAGTGCAGGTTTGTCTTAGTATTTGTAAACGCTTTATGCATGTGCTTTTGCTGCATTGGGATAAGACAAAGTTCATCTGTTTACGCAAGTACTTTTCAAAGAAAATTGAGTCTGGCATCTACTTTCAAGTCACGCCTCAGCAGCGCACTCACCTCGAACATTCCCTGATACGGGTAGGTGCCGAACTCGTAGGCGCGAGTCGGGAAGCCGGGTGAGTAGGGCGTGGAATCGTCGATCTGGAATGAACAGGGTGAATTATTATCTCACTGTAACCCTTTTGTTTGGAAAAAATATATATTTATATATTTAAAATTAATCTCCGTAACACTCATGTTTGCAGGATGTGTCTAACGATGATCCAATCTTATTTTGAAGATCAAGTTGGTATCCTTCCGTTTTGCAAAAATATCAAATATTTTTTCTACCGTAACGTTTATGTTTGCAAAAAGATCAAGTTATTCGTCTCCTACCGTAATCTTAAGTTTCCAAAAGATCAAATTATTCTCCTACCGTAATCCGTAAGTTTACAAGAACATCAAATTATTTTCCTATCGTAACCCTTATGTTTACAAGAACATCAAATTATTTTCCTATCGTAACCCTTATGTTTACAAGAACATCAAATTATTCTCCTACCGTAACACTTAATTTTGCAAGAAGATCAAATTATTCTCTTACCGTAACCGTTATCTTTGCTAAACGATCATGTTATTCACCTTGACAACCGGTTGATACGTGGACTGCATGAGATTTCCATTGGCGTCGTAGCAGCAAGTCTGCCCGTAGTGCGTGTTGAAGGAACTGCAAGGGATAATGAGAGAGAGAGAGAGAGAGAGAGAGAGAGGGAGAGAGAGAGAGAGCCACGCACCTCTCCTCCACCCCGTCGTGCGTCCTCTTGTAGTTGCTGCCATGCACGTTCTGCGCACTCATGTAGCAGTTGTGCGCCCCGAGTGTCTCCGTGCACGTGACGTCACGGAACAGCTGAAAGAAGATGCCCTCTCTCTCTCTTTTCTCTCTCCCTCTTTCTCTCTCTCCCTCTTTCTCTCTTTCCCTCTTTCTCTCTCTCCCTCTCTCTCCCTCCCTCTCTCTATCTCCCTCTCTCTCTCTCCCTCTACCTCTCTCTCTCTCTCCCTCCCTCTCTCTCTCTCTCGAAAAAAACCTCATGATCGTCACACCGCGATAAACTACGTCCAATCAAACTCTGCGACCGATTTCGATGGACACTTTCTCTTTTTATGTTCTTCGTATGTTGGACACGCACCGTGCTGCACCGCGGGTGGGGCATGAACCTGCCCAGGTCCATCTTGGCCTGGCTCTCCTGACAGGGACAGCTGCTGTTCGACTCGGTGGCACGGATGAAGTTGTCCAGCGCGCCGTCCTCCGCGAACCAATCCGCGCACATCTGACGCGCCTGCAACAAGACACACATCAACAGAGAGAGAGAGAGAGAGAGAGAGAGAGAGAGAGATGGAGAGAGAGAGAGATGGAGAGAGATGGAGAGAGAGAGAGCTACTCGCCTGATCCTTGACGTGGTCGACCTTGTTCTGCTTGTTGTTGGCGCCGCCCTTGTAGAGCCCTTGACCCTCCCGGTCGTCAACTGTCCACAGCCAGTGCAGAGAGATGGGAGAGGAGACCAGACTAAAAGGAAAGGTGCTCTTTCTCTCTCTCTCCCCCCTCTCTCTCTCTCTCCGTTCACCCCTCGGGAAGTTCCGTATCGGGAATGTCCTGCTCCGGGCCGTCCTTGTTGACAGGCTCAATGTTGCCGCGGTTCGGCGCCAGCTTGAAGTAACCGAATCTGGAAATCGGGATTTATGGTTTTAAAAAGAAACTTTGCGAATCACAGACTCACCGGTAGCTGAACAGCTCGCCATGTCGCTCCTCTTCGGTCAAAAACCACTCGGCAACCTGAATTGAAAGGTGTTTTCAACTCTCTCTCTCTCTCTCTCTCTCTCTCTCTCTCTCTCTCTCTTTCTCGCTCTCCCACTCACAGTGTTCGTCGAGAACTTCTCCACCTGCGGATGCCACCTGTGCTCCTCGGCCGGACTGTTCTGGAACGTCGCCAACCTGAAGTGACGTCACTCATTACGACGTCATTCACGAGTCTACGACTCACCGGCAGAGCACGCGATGCTTGGGGACAAACTTCTTGAGGTCGTGGTCTTGCGACTCCTGGAGATATGCTCTTCTCTCTCCCCCTCTCTCTTTCTTTCTTTCTCTCTCTCCCTCTCTCTCCCCCCTCTCTCTTTCCTACTCTTCTCACCTTGTATCCGACCACATACAGTCCCAGCTGTACATTGTAAATGTTGGGATCGAAGTAGTTGCGCGTCTCTTCTAGTTGCAGTTGTGTCGTGAAGTTGCGGGGGAACCTGCACATCATAATCTCTCTCTCCCCTCCCCCCTCTCTCTACTCACCATTTTAGGCGTGCCTCCGGCTGCACCGGATTCAAGTACCAAGCGTGCAGATCGCCAATGTCCAGTCGGTTCGGGTCGATGGTGGGCGGGACTGAAGAAGGCGGGGTTATGGGATAGAGAGAGGGGGACATACCAAAATAGATGAATCCCACGTAGGCCTTCTCATCGTGCGAGAGACCGCTCTGCGGCTGGAAGTACACCGTCTTCGTGCCCCAGTCGAGAACCTGAATTGGGAAGATTAGGCCCGCCCTTTTCGGTCACGCCCACCTTGGGAAGTGTGCAGCGCGCGATCGCCGGGTTCAGCACGACGCATGGGGCGGTCTGAAAACGAGATGACGTCACAGTCACAGATAAACACGATGACGTCGAATATAATTACGATGACGTCACGAACAAACACGATGACGTCACGCACCTGTCGCTGGTCGATCATGAGCACGTAGGTGACGGTGGGGTCGAGGCAAAGACCGTTGATGTCCACGGTTGTCTGACCGAGCATCGACACGATGTTGGGGTAGATCATCAGAGGGGCTGGAGAGGAGGGTGTGTGTGTGAGAAAGAGAGAGAGAGAGAGAGAGAGAGAGAGAGAGAGAGAGAGAGGGAGAGAGAGAGAGAGAGAGAGAGAGAGAGAGACCCACCGCTTCCTCCCGTCTTGTTGCTACATCCGGCGGGGCGAACGACATCGTCGACACGATGAACGTACCTATAAAGAGAGTGTTACGAGAGAGAGAGAGAGAGAGAGAGAGAGAGAGAGAGAGAGAGACGAGCACCTTCCGTGGGCGACATGCGGCACTGCCGAGCGCCTCGCGAGGGACGACGGCGTTAGCTTGGTCTCTTCGGATAGGTCGACCGGCACGGTTCCAGTGTGATTGCCGCCGTTGAACACCGCCTGAACGACACATGATAAGTCACGCCCCTCGTAGTCCCGCCCCCACCTGACACCTGCCCGTGCGCGAGTTTCCGTTGAGATCGGCGGCGTCGAAGCCGAGCTTCTCGTAGTTGATCATCGTGTACGAAAGGAGGCCCTGAGATAAGAAGTAAGAGAGAGAGAGAGAGAGAGAGAGAGAGAACGAGAGAACGAGAGATGCTCACTCACCTGCGCATCGGTGAGCCACACCAGCTGGTAGGTGGCGTGGGTGTACTCGCTGCCGAACCCGGGCCGCATGTTCCTCCACGTGACGACCAGCGCCGACTCGGCGCGGAAAGTCGACGCGCCCACCACGCCTTCTGGACAGAAACGCACATAGAGGAATGCATAACGATGAGTGTCTATCTACAACCATGATCTATGACTCTATAAGAGCACGGAACAGAAGCAAGAAGCTTAGAAACTACGAGAGAGTCGAATACACAGAATGAGGATTCGCGACGTGCACCCACCCTGCAGTGCCTTCTGCATAGCGTCGAGGAACTGATCGGACTGCGCGTCGCACTTGACGTACGGTGACCGCTTGCCGGGACAGGCAGGACGAGGCTCGCCTGAAAGCGACAAGGAATTCATAAACACTCATTATCCATAGAAAACTGTATTCACATATGATGAGATTTCATCTTTTCTGTCAATGTACAGCGAGAAAGGGGTCATACGCAATGTCAGGTATCTTCACATATGTATGTAGAATTAGTCATCTTCTTACCGTATCCCTGATTCTGAATCCTGTGACTGCTCTGGCTGCGCGACTCGACACGGTACGAGACGTTCGAAGCAGTGCCCTCGATGCGCTGCCTGAAAGGAGAATCTCTCTCTTTCTATCTCTCCTCTCCCCCCCTCTCTCTCTCTCTCTCTCTCTCTCTCACTCACTTGCACAGATAGGGCGCGATGAGCGCGGGATCCGAGTCCTTTGGCCAGTCATTCTCCAGTCCCACCTACAGAAAAAAACTGTGTTCCTTGCGTTTTCAGAGTACCGTATACCTTCATCGACGCCTGATCACCAGTGTAGTAGGCAAAAGAGATGTAGCCATTTGTGGAGATCTGAAAACATGTGTATGTTTATTCGTTTGCGTTTCACAATCATAATCATTTTATCAATTTTGCGTGACTCATCGGAATCAGACCGGTCACTATTTCCGTCTATGCTTCATCTATTTGCTTTGTGACTGTGCATCGCGTGGGAAGATTGCATATCAAACTCAAAGTGCGATCGATCACCCCAACGTACTTTGAAAAAGAGATTTCCCCGTAAAGCTCGGAGTGAATGAGTTTCACGTGATCTATTCTACTTTCTAGACGAGCTAGAGAGTGAGATATACAGATAAGGAGAGAGAGAGAGAGAGAAAGATCCTTCCTACCATTGTGTAGTTGTACCGCCCTCCATAGAAGGGGAACAGATGGTGTAGATTGATGAGCAGTCCGGTCGACCGCATATTGTCAGTGATCATCGAATCGCCCATGGCAGCGCCAAACGCCACCAGATTGCCTAATTTGCATGTTAACACCAGAACCACAAGAACCAGCAGCACCAGAACCACTGGAACCAGTCTCACCTCCGCCATAGTTGGTGAACTGCTTGTACGCTTGTCCGCCGGACGTGTCCGAGAACTCGTTGTATGGCATCGCCCGAGCCGGTGGGAACGGGTCGGCGAACTGATTCTCGCCAGCCAACCGCTGCCGGCCATTGATCAGCACTTGCTGAAAAATGTTTGGGTCAGATTCTTGGGGACTTCGGGAAAAAAGTCAGTTTTGGAATGGTTGAATGTGTTGAAGCAGAATCAAAAAAACTGTTCGGAATAGTTTTACTAAAACATGCTTTACGCTGTCTATTTGTTACATTTTTGTGCATTTCTTACCTGTGCACATAGCGTCACATACAACAGGAGCAGGAAGAGTTCCCGCATCTGAAAATCAAATGATCGACAAACAAAAAGCGATAAAGTCGAGTGAGACGCGTTTCAATAAACTCGTAGAGATGGGACGCGCAAACAAAGACAGGCCGCGCCGCAAATGTCCGAGTCGTATAGTGCGCGAGTCAGCCTCGGCAGTGCAGACTCGAAACAAAGATGACGCATCCGGCCGAATTCCATCCAGGGTAGTAGAAGTATGCGCTCTCGCAGCCGCTGACTCACCAGCAGACCGCGCCGCTATGCTTATCTATTCCACTCCAATCAATACTCGCTGATAGTGCCACACTCTTTATGGACAAACATATTCAGGAAACACACACGCACGCTTGGAGCAACCGGGCACAGATGGCACAGAGATCGGTGAAAGGAATCTGCGGAGCATAGACTGCCGAACAAACATGGAAACAAACAATTCATAGGAATCTTTTAAACTCATCGAAATCGTCTAGACATCTAGGTGGGGAAGAGCATGGGATTGAGGAACGTTCCGCGGCTGGTCGAAGCAGGCCCGCTGCGCAGCGCGTCTCCTCGCGACGCTCCGCCCACCGTAGCTCCGCCCCTCTTCGTCGGCGCCTTGAACGCGGTGCGACCGCGCTTCGCCCGGAACCCTCCAGACCGCTGGCTGCTGGAACGAACCGATTGAGGGATATAGTGAGAGAGAGAGGGGAGAGAGAGAGAGAGAGAGAGAGAGAGAGGAGAGAGAGAGACGTACCCCGACGCGGATCCCCCGGAGGCAGTCTTTCTGACGCGTGCTCCTCCCCCTCTGCCCCTGCCGCGTCCGAAGCGCGGCGCGAACTTGCCGCCGGCCCCACCGCCTCTACTCGTCCCCACTCCGCCGCTGAACTCGCCGCCTGAATCAGTACAACAAATTACAGAATATAGTCATCTCACAGTGACCGCGCATTCCCTGTTCGTTGAAAGAACATAAAATGCGCGTTTCATTGTAACAGTATTTTCGAAACTTTTTTCGAAAAAAAAATCAGTCTGGAATTGCCTTGAAGGAACATTACTGATAATGATACGATGACAAAAATGTGAAACGCACCCGGCTGGGAGGGTGCGGGCGCGAATCCGCCCTGCACCTCCTCCCGGCGACGCAGCACCTCCAACTGCTCGCGCATCTCCGCGTCGTCGCGCTCTGCGAGGCAGATCTCTCTCTCTCTCTCTCTCTCTCTCTCTCTCTTTCTCTCTCTCTTTCTCTCTCACTTTCACTCTCTCTCTCTTCCTCCCCCCCCTCTCTCTCTCCATCTTCCTCTCTCACCCACCATCCAGCTCCTTCCAGAACTGCTTGAGCGTCGCCATGATCAGTCCGCCGTATCGCTCCACCTAACAAATCGATATCAATCGACCAATAAATCGATACCGACCTTTCCAGCCGTCATCGTATCGGCCTGCAGGAGCTCCGAGTTGGTGCGCGGCATCAGAGCAGCCACCTGAACAGCTCGACTGATTTACCCACTACCTTCACAAAAAATTGTTTGATCATGTTTCGGCTTTTACAGAGGTACCCCATTCCTCGCTGTTCTGCCGTTGCTACCAACTGTACATCCTCTGAGCCTACGAAAAGACAGCTCGGTACTATCCCGACCATACAATGAAAAAGTAGCTCATCCCGTTTTACCACATCTCAAATCGTATTGTCACTCTAACGTCTTTGGTATTTTTCTGCTATTTGCACAATCAAATCACCCATATATGCGTTAACTTGAATTGAATTGAATAGAAACGTGTCGAGAGTCTTCCCATGCCCAGACCTGCTCGAGTCCCTCCCGACTGATGATCGACTGCGGTCCGGCCAGACGGTTCTCGCGCGCCAGCCGCTCCACCAGCTCGGCAAGCGCCTGTAAAGGGACAATCGAACAATATGAAGCAAATAAAACATGAACTGTGCTAACATGAGTTGTGCTACCTCATCATCCACCTGACATGTACACAAAGAAAGAACTCTCCACTATGACTGGATTGCACCGATACATATGAGCAAGCAGAGACTCGGGGTTTGGCGAAACTAAACACACCTTGAGACAGCGCTGGAATATGTCGCCGTGCTTGACCATGTGCCTGCAACGAATCTCTCCTCTCTCTCTCTCTCTCTCTCTCTCTCTCTCTTCCCCCCTCTCCCACTCCCCCTCTCTCTCTCTCTCTCTTCCCCCCTCTCCCACTCCCTCTCTCTCTCTCCCCTCTCTCTCTCCACCCACTTCTCCTTCAGAGCCTGTGCCTCCGATACGGCGCTCATCGCTCCCATCAGATCAGCCGTGGCCGCCGCCGACTTGCGCTTGTCGCCCACGTTCATGTGCAGATACACCTAGGAGAATAAGTAAGGAGGTCCGGCATTACAATATGAAGTTACGTCATGGAAGAGAGAGAGAGAGAGAGAGAGAGAGAGAGAGAGACCACCGATACCTTGCACTTTATCCTTCCCGCCGCCACCGCCTTGCCCTTGTCGGTCAGCTCCGCGTACGCTACCGTAGAGTCGAACTTGGTGCTGAACACGCATTATCAAAAATGTGCGCCGTCACGTAACACAAACTAATTTTTGATCTACTGGTACCAAAAAAAGCTAATTTGGGAACAACTCGCACCTGTACAGCCTCTCCACCACCAGTCCATCTACCACCAGATGCCGAATGAGCCGCAGCGCGTCCGCCTCGCCCATCGCAGTGCCGCGGCCGAAGAGGGGCAGGGAGGGGTGGCCCATGCGCATCGCCTAGGGAGAAGCACCATAGAATAGAGGGGGAAGAAGGGATTGTCCGGTTTCAACGCTATGGTTGGAAGAAGTGACACAAGTGTGAAAGAGGAAGAAGAGGGAGAGAAAGAAAGAAAGAGAGAGAGAGAGAGAGAGAGAGATAGCTGCTCCACCTTCTCGCCGTCCTTCTTGGCGAGCTGTCCGCGGTAGAGGTCGGCGAGGTAGCGCAGCGTCACGTTCGACATTCTGAAATCACACGACTTATCTACTCTCTCTTTCTCTTTCTCTCCCTATCTATCTCTCTCTCTTTCTCTCCTCTATTCAGAAAATGTATATGAAGGCTCTTGAGCATCACAAGTGTTTCATTTTCTCATCTCATTCTCTCTCTCCGCCCACTCACTTGGTCAGACTCTTGAGCACGGCCGTCGCCTCATCCGATACATCGAACAGCTTCATGCCCTCGGGGTTCTTCTTCTGCCGCTCGCACACATCGCACGGGGTGGTCGAGGAGCGACACGAGGCCGCGTCGTACACCTGCCAGAGAGAGAGACATAGAACCACAGACACTCTGGGGCTTTCGTGAGAGGACAACCGACACGCATCTGACTGTGAGAAGATGAATGCGAACGACGAACACAGACAGGCATTGACAATTGTGGAAAAATTGAGAGAGAGAGAGAGAGAGACCACCCACCTCTCCAAAGTGCTCCACCAGCTGCTTCCGCCGGCACACCGACACGTTCTCGCAGTACGCCACCACCTTAACAGATTGGACTGGTGCCCCGACTGGTTGACTGGTTCCCTAGCATCAGTCTGGTTCTCTGGTTCCTCTCCCACCTGGTAGACACTCTGCGAGTGCATGTTGCGCACCCCGACCGTGCTGTTATCGCCTTCGATCATGCGACGCAGACTGAAATCTTTTTTGTTCAGCCGGTTGAATCCGGGGTTCTCCTAGTTGAGCACAGGATAGGGTACAGGATAAGCATTGCCTCTTCAAACTTTGCATAATTTATGAAAACTTTTTAAAACAGTCACAGTCCCGCTGATAATTTTCCGTTTCACCGACAATTCCTGTTGACTGCAGGACATCAACGAGACAGTCAGTCTCAGTACACAATGATATCACCATTTTCTTTTAAAAGTACTTCCGTAAAGAGATTCACTTTGTCTTACTCCAATGCAACAAAAGCACATGCATAAAACGTTTACAAATACTAACACAAACCTGCGCATAGCGGACTGTTGAAGTAACTTTTTTAAAATATAAGGATACAAACTAATATCGTCAATATTATGAGAGAGGGGGAAGAGAGAGAGAGAGAGAGATAGAGAGAGATAGAGAGAGAGAGAGAGAGAGAGAGAGAGGCGCAGGTTTGTGTTAGTATTTGTAAACGTTTTATGCATGTGCTTTTGTTGCATTGGAGTAAGACAAAGTGAATCTCTTTACGGAAGTACTTTTAAAAGAAAATATATGTGCTTTTGTTAAATTTCATTGAAATTTTTACTATACGCTGAATTATGACTATCTACTTATCTTTACTTCTCACTATCGCACTGATCTCTCTTTCCCCTTCTCCCGCTATCGCTATCGCTCTCTCTTTCTTTCTCTCTCTCTCTCTCTCTTTTGCAGATCACAAGTATTCACGGATTGCCGTTACGTTTCACAAAACGTTTTTCACATGTTTTCTAC
>CAWZYM010000102.1:227500-235000 GCA_963966185.1 Rhabditoides inermis | reverse complement strand
GCTCGCGCATCTTGCTCCTCTGGTCCTCGATGAGTGACTTGAGGGGCGAGACCACTATGGTCACGCCGCGAGTGAGCACTGCCGGCAGCTGGTAGCACAGCGACTTGCCCGCTCCTGCAAGGGACCTCTCTCACCCTCTCTCTCTCTCTCCCTCTCTCTCTTCTCCCCCCCCCTCTCTATCGCTCTCTCCCTCTCTCCCTCCTCTCTCTCTCTCTCTCTCCCTCCCTCTCCCCCCTCTCTCCCCACCCACCAGTGGGCATGAGTACGAAGGCGTCATGCCCCGCGAGGATTGCCGTGATGGCCATCTTCTGTCGGTGGCGGAAGCTGTTGAAGCCGAACTTGTCCTTGAGCGTCTTGTACAACTCGTCACGGCGAGTCTGCCCAAGCACTTTCACTGAAAAAACGAGAGCTGTCATCGATCGTGAACCTTTAGCAGATGTGTGAATGATGAGTTACAGTCAAATTGAGAGACACAAAACTGAAATAACGTTCAAAAACCCACCCTCATCCTCGAACTGGTCGCTGTCGTCCTTGAGGAAGCCGCGGAACTGACCGTGCATGTCTGAAACCAGCATGACGTCATACGTCACCACTCCTCACCGTGCCGCTGCTTGTCCACCTCCCACGAGTCGAGCTCGTCGTCGTCGTCTGGAATGGCGGCAGCCCTGGGAGGAGCCTTGGTGGTCGTCTTCTCGATGACGAGGTCGTCGTCGAATGAGTCGTCGCTGAAGTCCCCGCCCGCGGCGGACGACACCGGCTGGCGGGCCGGCTGTGGCGGCGGCTGGAAAAATATTTTTAGAAGAAGATGTTACTAGAAAAGTGATTGTAGAAAGATTCCGATGGTTAAATAGGCGAAAAAACGTACAGACCTGGTAGTGATTGAGGGTGGGCTGCTGCGGTGGCGGCTGAAATCAACGCAATATGGTAGAAACTCTCTCGTGATCAGTTAGAAATACAAGGCTGACTCAAGGATATTCGCCATCTTCCGATCTTACCAGACAGTCACAACCACGACACTAGTTCCTAATGGTCAAGGCTAAGGGTTCGGATGTGATCTACCTGGTAGTGATTGATGGTCTGCTTGTTCTTGGCGGCAGGCTGGGGCACGCCGCGCACTCCGCAGTCCTCCTGCGATTCGCTCATCGGAAGGGGGTAGTCCCACGCGTTGCCCGCCTCCATCGGCTCCACGTCATCCGGGTCCGAATCCGCCACGATTTCAGCGGCTGAGAGACAAGAGTATCCTCTTTTTGCTTCATTCTATACACCTTCTATTAACTTGGAAGTGACAGTATTTTGAATATACCCCGAAAAAAGCTGTTACGACTGGTTAGATCTCTCTCTCTCTCTCTCTCTCACTTGGATCCGGCTGAGTGTCGGTCACGTCGCAGATCTCTGCGCCCCGACCGTCGTTCGCGCGGCTCGCGAAAGCCGATGTCGTCGCTAAATAACAACTTTCATCAACTTCTACAAATACAGATTCGAAACACTCATACCCTGATTCCTGATACTGCGCGGGTCGTAGAGGCTGGTGTTGTCGCGACTGTCGGAGCGGAGTGGGGGTTGAGGAGGTGCGGCCGGCTTCGGCAGCGGCGGAGCGCGCATCGACGAAGATGACGTCGACGTCAATGTCGGCATCAGCGCCGACGTGCTCGCGTTAGACTAGGATCACTACGTTGTGGAAACTGACACTGAGATGCACTCACGTCATGGAGATTAAACGACGCAGCTGTCTGGCTCTGCTCCTTCCCGGAATGCACTCCGCCGCAGCAGCGAAACTTGGGGATCTCGAACTTGGCCGACGGGATAACGAACTTGAAGCCGCCTGGAAACATAACAACAGATACTAATAATAAAAATATTTTTTTGCCAAAAAAAAAACAAAAATACAGTAAAAACTCACCAAACTCGACGCGATGCCGGCTTTGAATTGATTCATATAGACGTTTTGCCTCCGATGAAGTCATTTTACATCCTAGATCTGCAATACAACAAGTATATTCTATACAAATTTCACAAAACACAGAAACGTAAAATAAGTAAAATTTTCGCGCCAAGTGGGACCAGAGACGCAGAGAAATTGTGCAGAAACGAGAGCGCAGACGACCAGGGTTACTCACTTCCAGCTGATTTTGTTTATTTTTTTCGCTCAAAATTTCCGTTTTACTATATTAGGATTGTTTTATTATTCATAAACATTTGGGTTATCTCATGTGATCATGTTCATTCATACTACTACTTTTTTTTAAAGCTGAATTAGTTCATTGAAGATTTATGAGTGAGTGATAATATGATGCATGTGCACTACACTTGCCGCACCGCTGTTTTGATGCAATCAATATCAATATAATCATTATCCTTTTTTGCAAGTTGCTTGTGATGTACATTGTCTATTAGTCATGCTCTAGGACAAACGTAATCTGCGATACTCCCGCATGTGTGCTGGCGAGCCGCCGTGTATTGGAAAACTGGCTCTCTGGCATCTCTAACCCCTCTCTCGCCTCGCCGCTTCTCTCTCTCGCTATAGCTGTTGTCTGTGGGCCCTAGCGCACCCCCCATATTTAGCATCACATCACCTTCACCACTAAGCGAAAATCGCTGTGTTTCATTGCAAGATTGGCGTAATCCGTTATCAATATGCAATGTATTCACGCGCGTGCAACTTGTTGATCTCGTTGTTTTCGCTGTTGCCGCCTGGTTGAATGAATACGCATTGTTCGAAGGCTCTCGTACAGCTACAACGTTTCCGGATAAATTCTGAACTACATAGTCCGTACTACCTTTTTTGTCTAGCATATGTCTTCTTTCACCTGGTTGCAGGTTGTATGACTTCCGGTGCTGCTGCTCCCCCCGCGGGAGGCGGCGAGTACCCGGCCGCAGCCACCACCGGCCTCACCGTCCCACTCGTCATATGGGGCAAGGAGCCGCCGCAGGTTGTTCACTTGTTTACCTTGTTTGTTTACTCGTTTACCTTGTTCACCTCCAGCACAACGTGCAATGCGTGCGGCTGCTCAACGATCGCAGCACCGTCATCACGGGCGCCGAGAACGGACACCTGGTCGCGTGGAAGTGGGTGGCATGTTCAATATTATCGATTGATTGATCGATTACATTATTGATCGATTTGAGGTGTTCGGCGGACGCGGTGTCGCCCCGCTTGTTACTCGTCGGCCACTCCTCCCCAATCACCGCAATCTCGTCCACCAGTCACCTCCCGACCAGCAGGTACGGATGACGTCATTGTCCTGATGATGGTGACGTCACTATAGTATTGTTTGTTCGTGTGTTGTTCATCAACATGATGTGTGGGGACTGGGAAATTGAAGTTGGAACAGTGCGGCACGCGTGCTGACTGCTTTTGGTACACGACGCAGTCTACGGTTCGGGATGCGAGTCTGTTCCAGTCGCTTCATCTCGGCGTCGTCCGATGGCCAGCTGTGTCTGTGGGACGCGGCGGACGGCCGGTGCATCGACTCCCTCCACACACAACACGTACACACCACCATCCAGCCATATGTCAGTTGTTGGTTTGTTTTGTTGTTGTTGTTGTGGGTTCATATCACTATCCGAGTGGGGCGAATTCCTGCGATTCTGAATAACTATTTGATAGGTGTTGTTGTTGTTGGTGGTGGTGTTTACTCAGTTGTTTACACTTGTTCCAGACGTACAAGACGACGCACCTGCAGACTCGCCTCATCTGCAGCGGCGACTACAGCGACCTGATGGTCATCGACCCGCAGGTGGGCCAATCGATATCAACAATTTTTTTGTTCCATTATGATTGCGTTAATAGATCGAAAGGGAGAGAGAGAGAGAGTGAGAGATAGTGAGAGAGGTTCATTTCAGGAGATGAGCGTGTTGTTCACGATGTCTTCCCGCGTGGAGCCCGACTGGATCTCCTCTTTCTGTATTGTGAGAAGACACGGCAAGCCCGAGCAGTGCGTGGGCGTCTCCACAGCCGGAATGGTCAAGATATGGCCGTTGGTAGAGCTGGACAAGAAGGTGAGCTCATTATAATAATAATAATAATGGTTTATCCATAGGTGCAGACAAAACACAAACACAATATACAAACTTGGGGCGGAATGTACAAAGGTTTAGTGTTTTGTCCCCGGATGGGTCCTTGGAGGGTATTGCTCCCTATAGCAAAGCCTCATCCGGTGGGTAGCATCTTTTGAGAATCTTCTTTCTTCTTCCATATAGAGTATGCGGCCTTGATCCATCCTTGAACGCATGAGCCTTATGGACCACGTTGCCTCTACCGTCGAACGTTATCGAACTTCTCGCGTCCATTTGCATACTTGCTCCCGGTCGATCCATTCGTCACCATCATGTTGCGAAATCCAAGAAATCCGCGAGTTACCCACTAGTGCACTTCCAACAGGCTTATTTGGCTCCTCCTTATCGTCTCACAGTGAACGGCTCCAGATATCGATCGATAACAATGACGTACTTCTCTTCCGTTCGCGGGTGCCACCGTAGCTCTTCAATTCGTTTTCGCTTTGTACCTTCTTTTCCTCCAATCGAGAATCCGCGCTTCGCCCACTAGTGCACTTCCAACAGGCTTATTTGGCGTCGCCTTATCGTCTCGCAGTGAACGGCCTCAATTCGAGAATCAGTCGATACTCCAAGAAACCTCATATCCAAGCGGCGGCGGCGGTGACTTTCATTGTCGTCGGGTGGTCATTCGAGGGAGCGCGGGAAGGGGCAACCGCTCGCGGGGACGGGAAAATGAGAAGTTGATTGAAGGACATTGATTGATTATTGATTGATTGATTGGTGCTGCATCGATTGTGATGTTTAGGACCACGCGAATCCGCTGTATGAGGAGGAGTCGAAGCGGCTCGAGTTGAGAGAGGTAGCAATCTTTCTCTTCTCTCTCCCCCCCTCTCTCTCTCTCTCTCTCTCTCTCTCTCTCTTCTCTCTCTCTTCTCTCTCTTCTCTCTCTCTTCTCTCTCCCCCCTCTCTCTCTTCTCTCTCTCTCTCTCTCTCTCTCTCTCTCCCACTCACCACTCTTGCTTCCAGGTCGAGTCTGTCTCGTTCAACCCTCTCAACGACCGTCTGCTCCTCGTTGTTTGTAAGAACTCGTGGCAGGTACGAGTGTTAATTAATTTATCGATTTGTGAATTCAATTTATTGATTCTAGGTTTTGGACCTAAGCGATCTGTCTATTGTGTGCACGGGCGAGGCGCAACATGCCAAGACGGGACAGATCATCGATATCGACAAGGTGAGTGAGTGGAGAGAGAGGGAGAAAGAGAAAGAGATAGAGAGAGATTTGTGTTCAGGTCGCCGTATGCCACCTCGACCACTCGCTCTCCATTTGGCAACTGCCGCTGACGTGAGTAGAGGGAGTGGTTAGAGAGAGAGAGAGAGAGAGAGAGAGAGAGAGAGAGAGAGAGAGAGCGAGAGAGAGAGAGAGAGGGAGTGGTTAGAGAGAAAGAAAGAGAGAGAGAGAGAGGGAGGGGGGTTGCAGGTCGTTGCACGGCGCGCAGGCCCGCGCGGCTTTCGGCGCGACTCCGTCCAACTACCTCGGTCAGGCGGGCGCGTTCCGACTCGCTTGGCTCGAGCCGCCCCGCGGAATGGAGAGGAACACGCTGATGGTGAGAGGGAGTCGGGCACTGGTTATGAGAGAGAGAGAGAGTGGTTAGAGAGAGAGAGAGAGAGGTAGAGGAGCAGGATCAGCAGTGATAGAAAGAGTCGTGTCTTTTCAGTGGATCCACGACGTGGCGTTCACTTTTGCACCGCAGCGGGACGATGTGACTGCGTGGCAGGTATGTCACACATTTTATTGATTGATTTCGATTTGTATGTTCCGTACCACTAGCAGCGATAAGAACAACAACAACACTCACGGCCGTCCAATGCATTTCCATATCCCCATTTAGTACTTGACTGTTTTCAAGGATGAACAATTATTATTATTATTATTATTATTATTATTATTATTATTATTATTATTATTATTATTATTATTATTATTAAAACTACAACAACAACAGGTAGCGCGCGCGTCTCACTCTGGCCAGCTGCTCATGTGGAACATTCCCAAGTTCGACGCGGACTTTTGCCGCAAGTTCACCGCCATGTCCCAGCTGCCGCTCAGTGAGTGTGATCAATCGATATTATAATCGATAATTCGATATTCAATCAATACATCGATACAGAGTACAAGGGCACGTACGAAGAGAGTCTTGCTGGTGTGTGGGAGGCGCTGAACAGCGACACGCAACACCCGCTGCCTGCTCTGGACGAGGAGAAGGTGAGGCGTCTCTCTCTCTCCCTCTCTCTCCCTCTCTCTCTCTCCCCCTCTCTCTCTCTCTCTATCTCTATCTTTCTCTCCCTCCCTCTCTCTCTCCCCCTCTCTCTCTCTCTCTCTCTCTCTCTCTCTCTCTCTCTCTCTCTCTTGAACACGGCTTTTTTTCCAGGTCACGGCTTCTCTGTACGTCGGCAGCCAGGGCAAGCTGCTTCTGGGACGAACGGACGGCTCGATTGTGATGCGCTATGCGTGCGAGGCACTCAGCAAGCAACTGTTGGAGGTGCCGCCAGAGAGGATTGCGACCAGGACGCTCACTGGTAGGGAGCGAGAGAGAGAGAGAGAGAGAGCGAGAGAGAGAGATTGTACATTCCAGGTCACACGGCGGCGGTGCGCTCCCTCTTCTACCCACACGAGCACCACACGCGGTTTGATGTGCAGGTACGCGAGGCTACTGTATGTGTAAATTCAATCAGCTTTTCAGCTGCTCGTTTCTGGTGGCGACGATTTTGCCGTGATTCTCTGGAATATCAACACAGCGGCCAAGCTGTTCAGGTAGCGAAAAAAATATCCATTTGAACATTCATTCTTTGTTCTGGTACATACAAGAAAACACCAACTTTGCAGATTCACCGTCAACGGCGGCCCGGTGACGCGGTTTTTCGTGCCGCCGTGGAACACTAGCGTTAGTTTACTTTGACTGTTTGTTTTTGTAGCAAGGATTTTGTCTCTCTCTCTCTCTCTCTCTCTCTCTCCCTCCCTCTCTCTCTCTCTTCTTGGTCTTCTCTGTTGTACTTTTGTTTACCCTTGCCTTGCAGCTGAAGATGCAGAAGTGCATTGTGTCGGTGGCGGACGATCACAGTGTGGCGCTGCTCAACGTGCGCGACAACAAGTGCGCCCTGCTCGCCACCAGACATCCCGCGCCTGTGGTCGAGGTGGGTCACTTGACATGTCTCTCTTCTACCTTTTCTAGTCAAGTACCTAGACGTATATGTGATTTCGGTGCTTCTAAATGGCGAAGATCATTGATGATGGTGGACGTGACAAAAAGACAGGGAACACGACAAAACAGAGTCAGAATCAGAGATGTATCCAGCTGAACATGACATCATAATCACAAGAATTCGAAGGGGAGTAGAGCCTTTGATGTAGTGGTTATCGAACTGCGTGCCGTTTGCAGATCAAGTGGCGTCCGCTGGACGACTTCATGCTGGTGAAGCTGGGCAACGGGGAGGTGTATGTGTGGC
>CAWZYM010000102.1:215000-222500 GCA_963966185.1 Rhabditoides inermis | reverse complement strand
CAATCAATCAATCAATCAAGTCTATTCGCGAATATGGAGCTAGTTCAATCAATCAATCAATCAAGTCTATTCGCAAATATGGAGCTAGTTCAATCAATCAATCAAGAGCTAGTTCAAGTCTTGTCGTTTGCAGGGGCGCGCAGCCGGGCGCTCTGCTGTCTCCGATGGCGGACGCGTGTCGCACGGCGCGCCACGCGCTCTCCCTCATTGCGAGCGCCCGACCGCCGGCGCTGATCACTGCACTGTCCATGGAGGTGGCCAGGTGGGTGCAGAGTGGGTTATGTTTATTATAAGATGAAGTTTTTTTGGTGGAGAGGGGGTTTTTTGAGTATGGAGAGATATAGTTGTGGTACGAATGCGGTAGGTACAAGTCGGGTGAGGTTGTGAATATGAGTATGTGAAGGGTGCGGACCTAGGGTGTATAGTTGTGGTACGGATGCGGTAGGTACTAGGTTGTGAGTGTGAGGGTATCGTATGGAGATGTTGTACGGTTAGGGTAGGTACAACTCGGGTGGGGTTGTGAATGTGATGGTATGGATGTTGTGAAACGCATATTACAGGTACAACTCTGCGGCGCAGCACCAGACCATCCAGCACTCGGTGCACAGCCCGCTGCTCAGGAGCCGCAGTGAGGTCGGTTATCCATCGGGCTCTATCATGGTGCTATCAGAGGGTGTATTTGTGACGTCATGCAACTGTGCTCGATCAATCCGTCACGTTCCGAGACTGTGCATTGAAAGACCCGATCTTGCAAGTGCTGCGTAGACTGAGCATACTACATACCGTAGCACGAGCTTACTACAAGCTGATCATACTGTAGCATACTGTATCTCTGGATGCAGGTGCTGCGTATCGTGGAATTCGTTGAGATTGACTTGAACTCGTCTGCTTATCAGGTGCTGCGTATTATGGAGCTGAGGGAGAACATGACCTACTGTAGCCTACTGTAGCCTACCGTATTTCTCTGCAGGTGCTGCGCATCGTGGACGAGCTGGCGGAGAAGCGGTACGTTGAGGTGGTGGAGCTGCTGCTGCCGGTGGGGGACGTGCTCGTGCACTGCCTGGACACGACCCTGCTGAAACACAACACACTCGCACAGGTCTTCCCGCCCATCACCAAGTGAGTGGCTCCCGTTGTGCTCTGGCTAGGTAGTACGATGGTATGCTGGCATGGAGAGAGAGAAGAGGGGAGAGGGAGGGAGTGGGAGCTAGAGGGGAGAGGGAGAGGGGTGAGAGAGAGAGAGGGGAGAGAGAGGGAGCGGGAGCTATAGAGAGAGAGAGAGAGAGAGAGAGAGATCGCATTCTGCAGGTTCTACATGGTGGCGTACTGCGCGCACACGCGTCGCATCGCATTCGGAGGCAGGAACGGAGTGTGTGTGGTGCACGAGCTGAGACATGCCAAGACGCAGCACCTGCAGGTGGGCTCTCTCTTTCTCTTTCTCTCCCCTCTCCCTCTCTCTCTCCCTCTCTCCCTCTCTCTCTATTTCTTCCTCTCTTTCTCTTTCTCTCTCTCTCTCTCTCTTTCTCTCTCTCTCTCTTTCTCTCTCTCTCTTCTCTCTCTTCCCTCTCTTCCCTCTTCTCTCTCTCTCTCTTCTCTCTCTGCTCTCTCCCCCTCTCTCTCTCTCTCTCTGCTCTCTCCCCTCTCTCCCTCTACGTACCGTGATTCAGGCTCACGACGGCCCGGTGAGTGCGTGCGCTTTCTCAGAAGATGGCAAGTACCTGGCGACGTACGGCGCACAAGACGCCAAGATCACCTTCTGGCAGACGCAGCAGAGCTTCCTGGTGAGTGAGAGAGAGAGAAGAGAGAGTGAGAGAGAGGGAGAGCGAGAGAGAGAGAGAGAGAGAGAGAGAAGGAGAGAGAGACTGTTTGCAGGGCATGGGCCAGTCGCAGATGCGGTGCTCCAAGTCGATGGCAGCCCCGTCTCTTACCACCGCTGTCACACCGGGTACGAGGGGTACGAGAAACAAGCGTACGAAGTTTGCCGTACGAATACGATGTCGTGAACTAGGAGCCACATTCACCTTCATTCTTTCGCGCATGCCTCTAATCGAGATGTTTCAATTTGGATCAGTCATAATGTGATGTGTCTAGCTTCGCTCACTCGGGTGTTTTTATATCTAATCGTTTAAATATCGTTTATCACACCGGGTACGAGGAGTACGAGGGATACGAAGTGTTATGAGTACGATTTCGTCGCAGGCACTGGCGGCACGTGGCGACCGCGACTGGTGTGGATCAATGCCAAGTCGGTGACGCTCATGCTACCGGAGGGGAAGGAGCAGCGCTTTACTGTATAACATCTCTAGGAGACGTCACTTTGCTAGTCTAGCCTCGCTAGGGTGCGCCCGCCAGCGTGTTCCTCCTGTGAATGTGAAACTGTGAATTGTAAATGTATAGAGTGATATAGAGAGATCTACTTATGTGACCTAATAACTTTTTTTTTTGCGCTGCGGCGCTTCTCACATTCCCCAGCTGTAGTTGTGATTGTGCTAGAGCTAAAGAGCCAAAACAAGGTGTGTGTGTGTGTTCTGTGTGTGCTATGTTGGATAAAATTATGCGATTTTTAGTTGGTTGAAGTGGTAGTTTTTTTTTCATTGTAATCGAGTGCAAGTTGATAATGGGTGAGGTACTGGCTGATCCAATCGGATCGCATGTTATTAGATCCGAGATTTTCAGTTCCGCAGATTGCGTACGCACACTCAATCAATTTCGTTTGGCCGGACACACGCCGTGATTGTAACATAAGTCTACAATGAAATTTGTTTAATTTTTTTTGAAAGAAAATTGTTGCCCTACATCTTATCAATGGTATTTTTATACTTAGTTAGTTAGATATGCTCGAAATACAATCCAACCTCGTGCGGCAAAAGATTATGTATTACCAGAGATAGCGAATGAAATGTGTGGATGCGCCTAATGGTTGATGGTACTACACATTTTTCGAAGTATCGGATAAAAACTTTTTTCCAGACTGAGTTGACAATTGGTTTTCGTTTCTCCCCGCTTGAACTGTAATCAGCAAACAAGAGTGTCCAGGCTGTGTGTTGTGGAGAGAGGCGCGAGAGAGAGTTGTCAGTTTGTTTGCTCTTCCAGGCGGGATGAAGTGGGTCCTCTAGAGATTCACTGCCGGGTCTCCGCGGGTCCCCTAGGCTGATCCTGCTCCTTCTTCTCCCCCTTCTTCTCCTCCTCCTACTCCCATGTTCGGATGTGTGAGCCCTCAGCCGGAGCATCAGAAGAAGGGCAGTATGCGGAAGTTGGACAGCTGGATCAGTCACCTACTCAGAGAGGGTTCGTTGTTTTTGTCGTGGTCCGAAATTGGAGTTATTCGTCTTTTCTACTTATTCAGCAATTCCTCATCACATATTGTTCCTATAACAGTGAAACTATTAACCAAAACATGTTGTGGAAGAAAAAGTGCGCTTCCAAACGCGACTGAATCATAGCTCGTGTCTCCACTCTGTCCTTTCTACCTGGGATCTACCCTGAGAGGTGCAACTCGCGTCACCTGTTCGCCTCGTTCGCTTGGTGCTGCGTGATGGATCTGCGGGAGGGAGAGAGAGAGAGGGGGGGGGGGGAGACGCAAGGGAGAGTGTATCCGCTGATCCCTTACACTGCGCGTCTCTCTCCCTACTCTCCCCTCGCGCATTCCTCGCATTGGCGCGCGGCCAGACGACCTAGCATGCCGCTCTTCTCATGGCGGCCCAAGTTACTCGGAAGACGCACGCCCGAGCCGGCGCAGGCACTGCACGTCTCGCTCCCGCCCGAACCGAAGGAGATCAAGAAGGAGGAGAAGAGGAGCGTGCAGTTCGGGGCGGATCAGGAGAGGACGTTCGATCAGCGACAGCCGGCCAGCGAGATCGCCGGCGCGAATTGTACGAGATTCATTATTCAGTGTTTCCCCGCTGTAGAAAAGTCTTCTGATGAGCTTTTTTTAATTTATTGATTAATTACTAAATTAACTTAATTAATTAACCATTCCAGGCGTTGGTGGACCGAAGTTGCAGGGCGATCAGAGGAGTGAGTGGCGGTACGCGGACGATATTCGGATCGGCATCGCCCCGCTGGCACGGCAAGAGGATGACCGGTGTGGTCCCTCTCTCCCTCTCTCCCTCTCTCCCTCCCTCTCTCTCTCCCTCCCTCCCTCCCTCGTTCCCTCCCTCCCTCGCTCCCCCTCTCTCTCTCGTGTTGTGCACGAGGAGAAGCATGCCAAATATGGCAACTGTTTCAGTGGTCGCTTCACGCCCCTGCACCAGGAGCACTCTCAGCAGCAGTCCACGAATCTCTCCGCACAGATCCGCATCGGACCGCAACACAACCCACCAGTGCAACACCAATTACACCAGCAACAGTTCCTTCCCCAGCAGAGAGCCGCCACTGTCCTCGCGTCACTCCGCGGCGAGGGAAAGGTAGAGAGAGAGAGAGAGAGAGAGAGAGTTGTTGTGAGTGCAGTGTGACAAACAATGTCTTGTCTCGCCCGTCTGACAAGCGTCGAATTACATTGATAAGCTCGAATTGCAAGGCGAGCGATTTCGATCAAACCGCACTGTCTGTGTGACATTTCTGACGAGCCATGCGTACGCTCCAGTGTATTTCGCAGCTGGTGAGAGATTAGAGAGAGAGAGAGAGAGAGAGAGAGAGAGAGAGAGAGAGCGAGAGAGAGAGAGAGGGGGAGAGAGATAGAGAGAGAGAGAGAGCACTCCTTTTTAGCAGCCGCAGCTTGACCCGTTCGAGGCTCGCCGACGCGCCGCTGCCAATGCGTCCATGCAACAGCCCCACATTCCGCCACCCATGATGACGTCACCGATGACGTCACCACACGTGCCTATGACGTCATCGCAGATGACCACGTCGGCATCGTCGAACATGAGCGGAAGCATCAACGGCAGCGTGCGGCCGCTCTCGCCCGAGCACTACGGTCCCTACAGGTTAGCTGTTTTCTTTCTTTTTTCTCTGTTTCTCTCTCTCTCTCTTTCACCTTCTATCTGTTAATATTCTAGAGATATACACGCTCTCCCAATTCCCTACTGGTAGGATTGTGCGTGCTACCACACAATTCTATCTCGCTATAGTCGGTTTGGAACCTATATGCCATCCGTGACATTTCACATGTTGTGCAGTTTCGTGCAACACAACGTGTATGTCTTCAAATATCCAAAACGCTTTGTGAGAGGGAATAGAACCCTTGTGCAGCTCGCAACGATCGCGCGCTGGCGGCGCGCTCTACCACTGCGCTATTGATGGTCATACCGAGAGGTCATTGAATTTCGCAGATATGTTTGCTCGTTATCTCTCATCATTGTACACTGAAGAGGCCAGTGGCGCTAGATGGGGTCTCTCTTCGATCTATGGGGTCTCTCTTCGACCGCGGCGATTGTGCGCCGCCAGCGCACAATCGCCGCGACCTGTCCGCGAGTTCGATTCCTACTCATGGAAGCGTTTTGGATATTTGATGACATACATGTTGTGTTGCACAAAACTGCACAACATGTGAAATGTCACGGATGGCATATAGGATCCAATCCGACTATAACGTGTCGGAATCAGGCTTATATAAACAGCATACCATTCCAGGGGTCAGATTCCTCGATTCCTTCCCCCCCTCTCTCCCTCTCCCTACCTCTCTCTCTCTCTCCCTCTCCCTTCCTCTCTCTCTCTCTCTCTCTCTCTCTCTCTCTCTCTCTCTCTCTCTCAACAGTTCTCTCCAGGGGCGAGATCGAGGTGCGACAGACGGACTACTCGGACTCGCCGTCTCTCGCGTCCCGTCCGACCGCCAACATCGACGAGTTGAACGTGGTGTTCCTGCAGTACAACGACGAAGTGAAGCGGACGATGCTGCCCACTGCCGGGCTCACCATCGATCAGGTCACATTCTTTTTTTATTGTTGGTATTGCGTTTATCTCACTACTCATCAATCAATCAGATACTCATACAGAGATACTCATATAGTCACTACTCATATAGAGTAACAAGGGTATAGCCGTACCAATTGTTCTCAGCCGAAAACAAGACTTTTTGGATTATAACGACTGTGAGAACTAAATTAGTTCAACAGATATGTTTCACTATAAGTGTGTTTTTTTATAAATGAATCAGTATGGGTTGTCAGTCGAAACCACCACGCGTGTTCGTTGCGATTTCTGTGTTATTGATTGTGACTTATTACCTATCACCCCCTGTGAAGAGTAATCTCTCGGCTATCTTCTTTTTACCTTTTGTCCTATCCCAGCGCTTTAGCCCTTGTGGTGTCCCGTATTGTTGTATGGTCAGTTTATAGCGATTCTGGGCAAATAATTGATTGATTGATCGATTAATTCTTACCTCTTCTCAGGTCCGCCTGGCGTTCGTTCGCTGCTTCCCGCAGCTGACTCGCGCACATGTCGACTCTCCCTCCGTGAAGGTCTACATACAGGAGCCCAGCAAGGGACAGCTGTTCTATGAGCTCGATGATCTCAGGTGAGAGATAGAATAGAACTATTGATTTATAGTTCTATGCTCGCAATAAGTTGCGCGCGGTGGGGTAGATCAGAGGAAGACGGAGAGTCAGCTCTCGGCAATAGCGCGCAAAACAAGAGAGACAGACGGTTATGGCACCGTGTTTCGAACTGCAAGCGAGGTAGATCGAAAACTGTCGCTTTGGCGCAAGCTGAATTTATTTATGTTAGAGAGACAGAGCCATGAAACTGAATATCTTAACTGTGATCTCAGATGGGACTCATCTTAGTGAGTTATTCGTTCTGTGAATATTTGAGTTCGCTCAGTTGAATTTTGACTTGCTCACTTGAACTTTTATTCTGTGTAGTGACATAGCTGGATGATCTCACATCAGGTGAGAGATTGATTAGAGTTATTGATTTATGTTATGAAAGAGTTCTGAAAATCTTAGCTGGATGAGGTGAGATAGTTCGGTTCGATTCATCCTTTCCGAATGTCTCCTCTTTCTCCTGCAGTTGATCGAGTTGCGACAAGTTTACCTTACTCATTTCGTTTTCATTCCGTATCCATATGTCGGATATGTGTCTCTGTGTGTTTCGTAGTGCACTTGATTGACTGCCGCGCGTTCTCTCCCTCTCTCTCTCCCTCTCTCTCTCCCTCTCTCTCTCTCTCCCTCTCTCTCTCTCTCTCCATCTCTCTCTCTCTCTCTTTCCCTCTGTGTTGCGAGTGTAATGCGCGCGAATTGATTAGCTATCTCTGCGATCCAGAACGAGTGGCCGCTCGAAAGCGAAAGCACACACACACTCATTTCACAAATCTGGATATTGTGAACAGCGGTCATCGACAAAAAGCCTCGAGGGGCTATGAGTGAGCGAGATTTGAGAGAATTGAAAGAAGAGAGAGGGAAATGAGAAAATGCGTGCCGCACTCTCGAGACTGAGTGTAAAACTTTGTGTGTCTGCAGAATTGCAATAGGCGATTAGCGCGCAACAGATCGTGAAGCGTGAAATGGGATCTGAAGAAGCCTAGACGAGGGGACTTCCGTGAACGAGCGCTCACGGAAGTTA
>CAWZYM010000102.1:197500-210000 GCA_963966185.1 Rhabditoides inermis | reverse complement strand
GCACGCGAACAGAACAGAAGAGAGGCGAAAGAGTAGAAACAACTTGCATTCTAATGGCCGGTTTGTCACTCATAAATGATTATAAATAGTCAGAAATTATAGACTATCATGACACGTGTACGTGTTGCAGGCTGCACTAACTAATAGTCGACAGCGCGCAACTCCCAAAAAGGCTTGTGATAGCTAATGCCAATTGTGTGCGAGTGTTTCTTGAATTATCGATTGCTTTGTTTCCAAATCACATTAGGAGAATAGGTTCTTTCTTTTCAAAACAGCAATGCATTCACAAACTGAGCACGATCTCTTCGAGTCTCTTCTCTCGGAACGCAGCGCATTATTCCCCGTCTTTCAGAGACCGCATGGTTCTGGCTCTCTCTCTCTGTATTTCGTCTGTAAAATCAGCCCTGTTTTTACTATTTAAAATAGTGGTTTGATATTTATTTATGTTTGCATGGGTTTGCAAACTTTAGTCGCATTTATTACCAATTTCACAGTTCTTCATAATATTACGAAAAAGGCAACTGAACCCGACTTATATGCGAGGGAATCAAACTCCTTCATACCACTTACCAGAGAGGAACAGAGAGGAAGGCAAGATAGAGCCCTACTTCAAGTTACCAAATCCAGGCTATTAGGAAATCGCACCACGCACCACCGCACCACCGCACCACTACACCACTGCACCACCGCACCACCGCACTACAATTTATCGCACCACCGCACCATCGCACCACATTTTATCGCACCATCGCACCACCGCACCACATTTTATCGCACCACCGCACCATCGCACCACCGATCGCATCACCACTTATGTAGAAGTTGAGCGATGTTTGAGCGAATCAGATAGTACACCATGATTTAGGTCATTAACAATATTACTTCTGAAATCAAGCAACATCAATTTGAAACGAACTTATAAAAAAAACGCATGTGCAAAATGCTTGTTACGAAACTTCGCGTGAAAAATGATAGTTGTGAAACCTATGGGTGGTGGTGCGATCGGTGGTGCGATGAAGCGTGGTGCGATGGAATGTGGTGCGATGGTGTGGTGGTGCAGTGGTGCGGTGGTGCGGTGGTGCGGTGGTGTGGTGGTGTAGTGGTGCGGTGGTGTGGTGGTGCGTGGTGCGAATTCCTAATTGCCCAAATCCAGCTATCCAAAGAGTAACCGAGAACACGTATCATATGGGCCTACAATCTACATCCTAATTAGGTCTACTATGTCTTTTTGGAATTTAGAGAATGTTTAACATAATTTATAACAACAACTTTGAAATCGCTTTCGTTTGAAACAAGGAAACACACGTTTCATTCAGAAACATTTCATCCAACTTCAAGGAAACACAATACAAAATTAGAGAGGGCGCGCAGCGCCCTCTCTTGCGGCTTAGGATAGGGCTTGCGCCAGAGTTTTCAATAAAATAATAGTGTTATGATATGCAGATATGCTGATTAACTTATTGTTACTTGTTACAATCGCTACAATTGCATGGTGTGAAGATGGCTTGTCCTGGACAGGCATCCTCAGATATGCACGATCGGACGGATGTCGGTGCATCGCCACAACCGTGAGAGAACATTGTGGCCTGATTCTGAAATAAAAGTTGACAATTTCAAATTGACTCATAATAAAGTTTTTTCAACTTTGTACGAACTCATTTTCGCGCAATCTCATGGGTGCGTGTTAGCGTGTGGTCCCGCGTTTCGTTACAACACTTAAAAACAGCGCATTTTTCAACAGGATTTATAGGCTTTGAACTCACTCCCCCTCCATAGTGATTAGTGGTATTTGCGAAACAAGAAACCGCATAAACCTTTTTAGAAAGTAATCCCCATTTGTTGCCAACTTCAAAGATTCGTAGACTGTAGTCAACATTGTTTTTTTCTGTTGTATCTTTTATTTCGCGCCAAACTTCGTTACAATTCTTACAATTCTCCCAAAGCACAGTTTATGCGCTTTCACGTTCTAAACGCTGTGGCAAATATTTTTTCTAATATTTGCAATATGTCGGATGACGAAAGCATCGATCAGAGATATATAGTCGCCTCCTCCCGTTGGTTAACATTCATTACCGCTAATTCGCGCGCGGCCTCTCGCGAATGGCCCGGTCGCCGCCAAAAGCTCGGGCAATGTTGCTTTTTTGGACTTTTTGGAGTTATCGGTTGATTATCGATCACTTTCGGTCGGAAAGTTGCCAAACAATATGGCACCAGCTGTTTCTACAATCAAGTTATCTTAATTCTATCTTAAAAACTGAGGGCGCTGAAAAAATTTTTAGAATGCAAAAACGCTGCGCGCGGCGAATGACTCATTGGCACTGCATGCATATTTCCGCTTCCGGAATCAACGGGGGGAGCGGCAGAGCGGTGAATAAACTTCCATGGCGCGCGAATGGTGCGGGGCGATTTGAACTGGAGAATTGGCGATGTTTTGAAATGGTGGAAAAGAGCCCTATCAAGAAAAAATGTTCCAGCACCTGTTGTGTCGTCTGATCATGAGAAAAACAATGCAGTATAGTGGGTTGGTGCGTTCCCGTTTTCGATGGCCAGCAAGCGGTTTTCGTCATTACCATGTTTTCAACATTTTTATCAGCTAACTTCCATTTCATTATTATGGTCAGCGAACTCGAGATGAACTGTACTTGATATGACGACCTTATAATGATTCGAATAGCATATTCATGAACTGATAAAACACGATAGCAAAGCGTGCAGTGTCCGAATGAAGCTCACTGTGGTCGTTGATCAAAAGAGGTGCAAGAGAAGAGAGAAGTGCAGAAACAGAATGAACCAGAAAGTGAGCCGCATTCCTCTTTCCCCCATGAACCAGAAAGTATGTATTAGAAAAGAGGCCTCGCTGATTGCTGGCCAGATCGCGAGCGCGTGGCAAAGGACGCTTTTTTCTTCTTCTGAATACACCAGAAGAGATGTGAGAGTTGATAGTGACAAGAAGTGAAATTGATAGTGACAAGAAAGATTAAACGGCTATAATATCCTCTCCAATTCTCCAGGGTTGGGCGCAGCTTATTTTGAAACATAAACTGCACGGATTGTATCATACAACTACACACTATTTGTGTTTCACTGAAAGTTACAAAGGAATTGGAAGTTAGGACGCGTCTCACTTGCCACTGTGTCACGCGGTCAATTGAGAGAGCGCGCACGCACATAGACCGCTCTCAATGCCGATCGACTGCCGAATGCGTAAGAATGGCGGCAAACACCCATCAGGGGCCAGCAAATTGATTAGCGCGCGAGCGGTGCGGATGGCGCACGAAAGGTGTCAAAGTGGGCGGAACTTCCTGGCCGTTTGTAGACAACTTTATGAACAGTTCTTCAAGATGAAAATCTAATCAAATTTCTACCGCGAAAGCGCACGTTATCGGCGCCTGAGCGCCAATTTTTTCAAAATAAATTTTGAACATCGACTTACCACTCGTACCGGTTCGCCTGGGAGTCGTCCCATCACCATTGCTCTAGACGGTAGAGAGGACCAGAACTTCTCAGTGAGTGGAAGTATGCCCGTGGCCTAAAATGGTATAAGCTTCAATTTGACTTTGATAACGAACTAACTACTACTAACCAACGCATCGTATAATTTGCTTTTGCATTGCATAGTGCGTGTTTGTGTGCCGCGACCGCAGAGAGTAGAACATTCACTCCAATCACTGAGTGACCAAGACATCACGGCTCTGAAGGCCTTGCATGAATAAAATTGAATAAAATACCTGCACAATTGCAAACCTTGCATTGACGGGTAAGTCGTTAGTATCAACGGCACAGTCGGAAAGATTGTAGATTTGTTTATTCTGATCCTCGCAAGTGACGTTTCTCATTTCCATCCATTGCGCAGGAGCCCACTCAAGTTTAATTAGTCAGAAATCGTTTAAAGGTACAGTGGCGACTTATTTCTGCCACAACCTGTCACAAATCCTCATTTACTCAAGAGCAAAACGTTTGGCGTGCACAGGAATCGAACACCCGAGTTCGGTGCCACAACGCAGCGCACACGCACTGAGCCATGAAGCAAGTGAAATAACGATGTTCATTTGCTCTTATCTATCCAAACCAAAATTTTGCAGTAATGAAGCTTTGGACAGTGGGCTATTCGTGCTACCAATTTTGAACTCAAAAATTCTTCTGCCTTGCAGGCTGTTGCAGATTTGAAAGTAACGAAGAATCGTCGTTCTTTCGAACAAATTCAAATGTGTTAGGTCAATATGATTTTCAATAATACTTCGAGTCGAAAATAAGTCGCCACTGTACTTTTAAAACAGACAAACTTTTTTTTTTGAGATATCAGATAGTTCAAGATAATTCATAGATAGTGTAATTTAAAAAAAAGAAGATATTACCGCCAATATTTTCTCTTGACTCAGAGGTTGCCATTCTCCAAATACAAAGTGTTTTTCTGACGACATATTTAGGGATGTTATTTTATCCAGATTCAATAGAAGAAGTAATAGCATCATATTCTGAAAGAAATTAGAAAAAAGAAACGCTGATAATGAAATGTATTGAAAAAATTTAATTAAATGATAATGAAGTATGACGAAGACACTTAGACACTTTACAGTCACACGGAATAATATGGATGTACGGATAAATGACCCAGATTCTGGTGATACAAGGATACGGCGAGAGATACTGTCAAGGTCAATTTCCGAATGTATCCGTTAGGTGCATGTAGTGTAGTGCGCGCGATTCTGAATACACAAAATACGCGAGCAACTTTGCTGGCGAACCAGTTTTTTTTTCGCGTCAGGACATGAACAGGCTACCTCGAAAATCGTGATCATGCTTCCGTGCCGACTTTTACAATGACAATGAGTGATAATGGTGCCGCGCTCCGAAAGTGTTGTTAGAGCTCCCCTTGTTTGTGCCGCAGAGACTATGGGGTACGATAGGCAAAATAATATCCGTTGAAAGAAGAGGGAGAGAGGATAGTGAAAAAATATCCGTAGAAAAGAGAGAGAGAGAGAGAGAGAGAGAGAGAGAGAGAGAAGAGCCGTGTGAGACCGGCACTCTATCTATTTATCTTTCTCCCTGAGAGAGCCGTATCTGTAGAAAGGGTAGAGAGGAGAAATAATAATACCCGTAGAAAGGATAGTATCTGTAGAAAGTAGAGAGAGAAGAGAGAAAATACTACCCGTAGAAAGGAGAGAGAGGAGAGAGCCGTGTGAGACCGGCGCTCTCTCACTCTCTCTCTCTCTCTCTCTCTCTCTCTCCACTGTCCATGTTTCAAGCATAAACCGGTCCCTACTTATGCCGGAGTCTTAAGCTATTTATGTCTTAGAGCAGCGGAGACATAATACGGTTTAGGGCGGAGGTATGAGTAGTGTTGCGTAGTGCGTAGTGCCCCGGTCGGTGCAACACTCTCGCGAGCTGCTTTGCGCCGGCAGCGATACGAAACGCCATTCAAGGCTTTTGCTTTCCCTCCCTTCCCTGAAAGCGGCTAATCCCGGCCGCCCGCCAGTGAGTGCGTTTTCCTCGCTGGAAATAGTGAGCAATCAACTCAATTAGAAAGTTTATCGGTGCATCACGTGATCTGTGTCCATACTATCTGCATTTTACTCGGATTAGATCCTAGAGCATATGGTGTATGTTGCTGGCTGTGCTATCACGCGTATATAGCTGTCCGCCGTATTTCACCTGCTAACAGGCGTAGATACCCAGTTTTTCAAGTGCAGTGCTCCTAGATACTTCAGATTCGGCAAATATATTGTCAGAGCAATAGCATTAGCGAGCCCGTGCTCATTGTCTGGTATATTTTCCTTCCGTTCCCCACATGTACTACGGAGCGGAATCGCTATAGAGCCCATGTACTGTATATCGGTAGTTTGTGTGCTTATCTACCATTCACTCACTGTCACTAGCCGCTATCGACTCATGTAGATATGTCACTCAGCAATCTTTTAGCTCCCCTCCCCTTTAGGCACGCGGCCCTCTTTTGAGGGAAGCTAATGACCTCTTTCCAGGTACGGTATGGTACGGTAGCACCGGCAATCTGGGATTAAGACGGGACGCGCTAGGACGAGACAGACTCGCCACTCCCTTCCCCGAAGAAAAGGATGCGGCACCCTCGACGAGTCCCCATCCGCTGTCCCCATAGAGAAGAGCCGCCATCGAGAGAGAGCCCCTTCCCACTTTTCGCCCCATCGAATATTGGCCCACGTTTGCGAACCGTGTTCTATCAGTTGCTCGCGCAATGATTGTATATTCGTGGGCCTCAAAGGCCATCCACATAAGCATTTACCGGTCCCTACTTATGCCGGAGTCTTAAGCTATTTATGTCGTAGAGCAGCGGAGACATAAGATGATTTCGTAACGGGAGCACATGTCTGGAGGGCTCTACGCGGTGGGTGGTCCGTGAGGTCTGTGACCCGAGAGCCCGAGAGGTGTAGAGTGACACACCGGTAAACAGAGGTAAGTAGATTTCGCCATCGGCTGCCGACCTCTATGCATGGATAGGGGAGATGAAAGGCAGCGATTGGCTGTGGCTACACGACACGTATGCAGTTGCACTTCTTATTGGACTCAAAATCAAGATTTTGGACTATAATTAGAAAACGAAAGCGAAAATCAAAAATCGAACACTGGAGATCGATGGGCAATATTGATACCCATCACATATATCCAAATTTTGTAAAGATTGCTCAATTCTGAAAAGAGTAATTAACTCCAGAAAGTGGAGAACTCTGCTTCATTTGACTTGCAAATAACCCTCATTCTCTAAAAGTTAGACCGCCAAGCGCGCGATTCGCGCGGTCGAATGATCTTGCACAGGCCGATAACAGGCTATTGGTGTCTCAAATGCTGTCTGGTAAACATTCAACGAAATGACTGCCGTACGATGAACAGGGTAGTATTATTCTTCGGACTGCATTCCCATAATAAGTGCCATGCCCTATACGTCTGCACCATCTCGAGCACTTCACCCGCATACTGCTCTTCCTTCTCGAGCAGCCGCATCCGTCCCTCATCGGACTGCATTCCCCACTATAAGTGTCATGTGACACATCATATCCCTACAGTCCTTCACGGACTCAAACTTTCACTGCATAGCCTGGCTCTGAATCTCAGCAAAGAACTGTACGAGAGACTGGCCCTTCTTCTGCTTCTTAGACAACAACTGATATCGCTCCGCAGTCAACAGCCTCTTGGGATCAAATTGCTTTCCCAGAATCTTCATCAGCCCCTCATAGGTAACCTCATCGCTCTGTAATCCCTTTCCTTCTAGCAATCCCATAATCAACTGACAGTTGCTCATTCCAATCTTCTGGATCAATGTCCACTTCTTGACTTTTGGATCTGAGGTATCCCTCGAAGATCATCTTCCACAACGCCCAGAATGTTCCCGGCACGCTTTCAAACAATAATCCTGTGCCGATCCTTCTTCCGAAATCCTGCACTACTTATAATCCGCTGACTTTCTTGCAGCTTTCACAAAACACTCCGAGACTGTACCCGTTTACTTTCAAAAGTCTTGAATGTACCCACAAGCTCTTACAACACAAAACACAATCAATGAGACTGTACCCAAAGCTCAGTCAAGAAATACCTCGAGACTGTAACCAGCTCACAATCACAAACTCTCAGTCACCACGTACACTTCAGCAGCACATAAAGTCGTCGCCAGAAAGTGCGCCGTCGGCATCTCTCTCTCTTCTCACAGGCAGACACGCAGGCAGAGTGTGGGAGAGGAGAGAGGGCGGACGAGGTCAAAAGAAATCGACTAGAAAAACAAAGAGAAATATTTCCGCGCTCTTTGATAGTGCTCACTAGCGGTCGCGTCATCCACGCGGTGCGTGCACAGGGGCGGAGTCGGCACTCGGCCAAGGGCGGACTCTCAGATTCCTACATTACGTGTTCTCCAGTTGCAATTTGTTCGATGAACAATTTGCTCAAGATTGAGCTGGCTCGGTGAATGCTCTCGAGCAGATAGCAACCGGTGAATACTCTCGGTGCTGGGGTCACTGTGAATGCTCTCAGTGCCCGCCTCCTAACAGCTCGTTCGACTCCTATTCCTGATCGCCAGTTAAGGTTCTCAAAGGATGGGCCAAGATAAGTCCAGTGTGACGTATGCTGCGCACACGGAAACTTAGCATGTACTCAACATCACTCTCTGATGCTATCATGCCGCCGAGCGCTCGCTGACGCATCTCTCTCACACACGCGTCGCACTCATCTCTCTCACTGCGCACCACACGCGCATCGCACGTGCTTCTGATCTCTCGTCCTCGCACTCTCTCCTCTCTCACCCGCGCTTCGCATCATGTGTGAATCACTGAGAGAGAGAGTACAGGCAGACAGTTAAAGAGAGAGAGGGTTCTGGCCACATTCCTCAAAGACCAACCGACCAATCAACCCACATCCAATTGCATCACTTTCCACACCACTCTCATGATCACTCCACTTCATGTCCGAGACAAATGCTAATTTGTTGTCATTCCAGACCACAATCGCCTGCCGGCGATCTCCTCGGCACTTCTCCCGCACCTCATCACGCCACCACCCGTCCGTATATAAGCGCTCCTCGGAGCCACTCAGGTGGTCAACTTCCACAATGCTTCTTCCACAATGCTTATTGCATCTTTCACTTTTCTCGCGATAAAACTGCCTTTTCGTGCCGTATCACGTGTGTGTTCTTGTGTGTGTTGGGCTAGGTGCTAGCCACGTTCAACTCCGCTGCCGTCCACCTTGACCAGGTGGCGGTATGAGTTACTCCAGATAGGTTTTATTCGACAATGGGGCTCGGTGGCCCGCTTATGTACGACATCAATAGACATGGAAATGACAATGGGGCGAGACACCTCATTGTGATATTCTATTCGACATTACACTAATGTATAGGGTATCCCCGATTTTCACGGTACGCGAATTATCGACGGTCGTTCAGACAGGACCGAAATGACGAGATTTTCATGCAAATTAGGTGGTTTCGACGGTTTTTGAGATATAGTACTGTAGTAAACACAAAAATCAAAATTCTTACGAGATGAATCTCTCGGGGGGATCGATAGGCACATCATATCAAAAATTGGTGAAAATCTGACATATTTGAAAAGAGTTATTAGATTTGGCGTGAATCCCTATATCACACTGTCTCTGTAAGAATCGGACGAGGTGGTTACTAGGAGCTATGTCATCGCACATTGGGGTTATCGAAGGTCCTCTACAAGATGCAAATAGTCGTTTTTGTCAAATATGCAAATTTGGCCCATTAAGGGACCACTACCTCAAATCGGTCAGTTTTTGTCAAAACACTTCAAATAAGGACTCGTTCAATTTCTTATCCGATTTTAAGAACTTTTTCATATACTAAACTTTTCGAAAAAATCTGATTTGAAAATGTTATGACCACAAAAATGAAAAATTTGCATATTTTCAATTTTTATGAGTATCTTTCGGTCCGAAAAAACAAAAATGAATTACACCATTAGAAAGAGCGTTTTATGTTTAGTTTGCATGATTTTTAACATAAAAATCGATTGGACCGTCTTTCGCCATCCAGACGATTGAAAGTGGTCCAGACAGCAGAAATGGGGCTGTGTGAACATTTTCATGTTATATCAATCCGAAAAAAACAAAAACTAAATACACCATCAGAATCTACGTATTTTGTTTTGTAAATGAGCACGTTTTCACGAAAATCGATTGCACTGTCTTTCACAATCCGGACAGTTGAAAATGATCTGTAAACAATGCACACAGTTCTGTTCAGTTACCTGTTGTATCAATCTGAATTAACTAGAACAGATTGTAGTATCAGAATCGACGCATTTTGTCTTTTATACGGAACGCGTAGATTCTCGTGTTTTCTTGAGAATTGAATTCAACTGTAACTTATTAACGACGTTAATCAATCCTTTTTGACAACTTTCAACTGTCCGGATTGTGAAAGACAGTGCAATCGATTTTCGTGAAAACGTGCTCATTTACAAAACAAAATACGTAGATTCTAATGGTGTATTTAGTTTTTGTTTTTTCGGATTGGTATAACATGAAAATGTTCACACAGCCCCATTTCTGCTGTCTGGACCACTTTCAATCGTCTGGATGGCGAAAGACGGTCCAATCGATTTTTATGTTAAAAATCATGCAAACTAAACATAAAACGCTCTTTCTAATGGTGTAGTTCATTTTTGTTTTTTCGGACCGGAACTTACTCATAAAAATTGAAAATATGCAAATTTTTCATTTTTGTGGTCATAACTTTTTCAAACCAGATTTTTTAGAAAAGTTTAGTATATGAAAAAGTTCTTAAAATCGGATAAGGAATCGAACAAGTCCTTATTTGAAGTGTTTTGACAAAAACTGACCGATTTGAGGTAGTGGTCCCTTAATGGACCAAATTTGCATATTTGACAAAAACGACTATTTGCATCTTGTAGAGAACTTTTGATAATCCCAATGTGCGCTGACACAGCTCCTAGTACCCACATGCCCGAAAAGTGTTCGATTCTTACAGAGACAGTGTGATATAAGATGACCAAAAAAGTGGTTATCGATCGATATTTAACGAACTAATCAAGCAATCAAAAATCGCTGAAGACAATCTTTGAGGACAAGTGTTATGAACCTGCTGTGAAATGTTCATGAAAACAAATTCATTTTAAATTGAGTTATTAGCTCTAGAAGAAGGAAAACTCTGCTCATTTGACTTGCAAATGACCCTCATTTCCCTAAAACTAGACCGCAAAGCGCGCGATTCGCGCGGTCAAATGGTCTCGCATGGACCACTAGCGCAACTAAATGCGATGAACTGATGTCTAGAAAATATGCGGCGAAATGACTGCCGTACCGTGAACCGGGGGAATACCCTATAGACAGTAGACTGCTCGGTCATTGCGTCTTGAGGGTAATCTTAGTGTGGTCGTGATCGTCCTCGTCTATAACAACTTTATAAATACAAGTTTGAGTTCGCGGGCAATGTTGTGTAGATTTGTGAAGCTCCGCCCACGAGTCAGCTGTGACCCAGCGAGCGATGAGAAAAGCGCGCGAACATGTCTGTCTCTCCTTTACACGCGTGTTCTCTAGCTGTTCTCTGCCCCTTGACCTACTCAAGACTCTCAAAAGTTCACAGTTCACAGCTGGCGCCCGCCACTTTTCCCGCCGGATGACATCAGGGTGGGAGTGCGACATTGTTGCATTGATGCGGTTCATGAACAATTTCTCGCGTTTCTCCTCCGTGACTTCTTCCACTGATCAGCTCTTCGTGGTCGATATCTCAGGAGATCTCATTATTTCACTGCATATCTATACTTCCTTCCGCACTTCCGCTCTTACAGTGTGTTTTACTAAATACTACCTATTCCGCGCCACTTTCTTCTCGGCGAAACTTCCTAGTTTGTCAACTAACTAAACAGCTATGTACTTGTTCGCGAATCACTACATCTCGCGTTGCACGTCTACGCGAGCACACTTTTTTAGTGTACTTGCTTACCTTAGCTGTTGTTGTTGTAGGTAGTTTGGCTGTGTGGGCGAAAGGCATGTCGTCCACTGCTGGCTACGGCACTGGAGACGCGGCTGGCGACTTCTCATTTGACTACGGCCTCATCTCCGACAAGAACATCATAACCCCGGTCAGTGCGATATTATCGTTGAAGGAGTAGAATAGGGTCGATGTTACTGGTTGTTGTAGCATACGGCCTCTGCGATCTCACGCCCAGGCTAATTGGTTGATTGTTGTATCACGATGATATCTAAAATTTTTGATCTACAATGTAGAGAGTAGAGAGTAGAGAGTAGAGAGAGAGAGCGAGAGAGAGAGAGAGAGAGAGAGAGAGAGAGAGAGCGCGCGAGAGAGAGAGAGAGAAAGAGCGCGCGCGATAGAGAGCGAGAGAGAGCGAGAGAGCGAGAGAGAGAGAGAGTAGGGCGGAGCGTAATATGTGAGAGGCATACCCGGCATTGTCAACATGCTCACCCAGGTATGCCAATCGATTGATTATTGATTTATCGAGTGAAGCAACTACTAAAAGCAACTACTAAAAGCAACTACTAAAAGTAAAAAGTTTACCAACTACTGGAGTGCTTGTCAGTGTGGTAAAGGGTGATAGTTGCTTGATTGTTTTTGCAGCAATGTTTTTGTTATGTAACCCATTCAGGCTCCTAAGCGCAAGGCTGATGTGGAGAACGAGGTGGAGAAGGAGGTTGTGGACATGAACAACGAGGAGCATATGGAACAGCAGGAGGGGGAGGGTGTGAAGGGTGAGCTGGTTGGACAGATAGACACGTTGTTGTTATCAAATCAAATCAAAATCAAGTTCAAGTTCAAGTGTTTATCCGGAATCGTTATAGCTGAATATGACATCACAATCACAATGGTAGGATAGGAAGCATACAGTGGGCCAAGATCTTATGGGCTAACGCCGGGGAAAGACAGTTGGGCAGACGAGGTTAGTGGCGGAAGACGATTCTTGATCGATAATTCTTCGATACTTGATCGATATTCATTCCATAGACCATTAGAGTACCATTACTGTCGTGTAGAGCTTCGG
>CAWZYM010000102.1:132500-192500 GCA_963966185.1 Rhabditoides inermis | reverse complement strand
GCTCTCTAAAGGTGTCGTCAGTCTTTTCGAAACATGCTCCTCACAGCGCCCCCGAAACTGTTCAGGCAGTTGCAGTTTCAAAGAAACTAGCGGCTACTTAGTCCTTAGTCCCATCGGCCAGGAAAGTTCGATATATTGTGAGATGATACTAACTGTTTCCATCATATTCAAGATCGTCAACGTCAATACGAACTCGATACGAAGAAAACTGAAAAAAATTGATTTTTGAGGTAAAGGTAGGCTACACTCTGAGAGTCGAATAAAATAATTAAGATTTTCGTTCGAAAATAGATTCAATATTCATTAAGAGAGAGAGAGAGAGAGAGAGAGAGAGAGAGAGATTCGACAACTCTCAATAGACATCGTCAACCGTTCACACCACGAAATTCCAGGTGCAAGGCGCTGGCCAACATCATGGTGACGATGAAGAAGCTGGCCATGGTGCAGGACCCGGCACTGCAGCGTCGCAAGGAGTCGCCCATCCCAAAGGAGGGCGCGCCCGCCCCGCCTCCAGTTCCTCCCAAGGCAAAGCCCGCCGGACTGCCCACTGGACAGCCGCAGCCGCCATCTGCCTCCGCCATCAAGACGTCCATCGACGCCCCGGCGACCAGCAGTGTGCCCAACGACTATCAGCCAGAGGTAGGAGGAAGAGAGAGAGAGAGAGAGAGAGAGAGCGAGCGAGAGAGAGAGAGAGAGAGAGAGAGAGAGAGAGAGAGAGAGAGAGAGAGAAAGAGAGAGAGAGAGAGAGAGAGAAGAGAGAGAGCGAGAGAGAGAGAGAGACAGAGAGAGACAGAGAGACAGAGCCCTTCAGAACCCCGCGCCTCCTCCGCGCCCGCCGTCCCGCTACTCGGTGCCGGATGTGCGCGCCAAGTTCTCTCAGCCGCCCGAATTACCGGCGCAGATCAAATCCCTTATCGAAGACGTGTCCAGAAGGGCGCCCTCGCCAGCCAATAAATAATTTATTGCAGAAATACTGCGTCGCACATAAAAACAAACATCGATGGTTAAAACGCATGAAAGAAATGAAAAGCATGAGAGAAATAGCCGCATTGTTGAGAGAATGACCGCAATGTAGTAACAACCAAGTTGAATAATCGTATAGAGTGATGTCGTATGTGATCTAATCCGCATGAAACCGAGTGAGTGAGAGAGAGAAATCTTGGGCGAATCCGACACAGAAGTGCAGTTAGTCTAGATCAGAGTACATCGGAATGATACCTGCCCCCGATCTGTGGCATGGAGGAGTGCCAGTGCGGTGGAGCAGCCGCGGCACAATAAGAGACATGTGCAAGAGAGCAGGTACAAACTTCAGCATCATCACCTTTCCTTCTACCCAGCCGAGCCAAATCAACCACTATATAAAACGATCGAACAGCAACTGCCAGTGAGAGATACCATAAGTACAGTGTCGATAGCTTCAGAGCAATGAGAGGGCAATGTGTGAAGAGTGTAACATGGGGGTCAGAGATGGGTGGTAGATCAGCCCGGTAGATCGGTTCGGGCGCTCTCGGCTGCATCGATCGATCGGCGGCGGCAGACAGTGAGAGGAAACGAGCGGGCGATGGCACAGTGCGATCGGGTGCGGCGAAATCCAGGGGCGGCCTGTCTTATTCCGTGCATGTATCTTCCCCGTGCATGTATTATCCCGTGCTTGTATTCGTCCGTACATGTTTGCTGTGTTATTGTTGTTGCACCTGTCACAACTGTGTCTTAGCTCGCAAGCTTGAGTGTATGTGTAAGATCGATTCGTGTGAGTGCCCTACAGAACCTCGAGTGAGAGAGTCGAAAGACGCGTGGATGTGATTTTGTGAGTGCGAGAATGAAACGAGCGGTTCTGAGTGCGTAGGAATGATGCAAAAGCGTGGACCTCGTTGCTTTGATATGAAGTGAGAATGTGCCATTTCGCCCGCGGCAAGGTTTCAGCTTGAACATGGAAGAGAATGGGGTACTGACCAGCCGCTTGTACATTTTGTGTGCGAGAGTGAGGTCGTTTCGTGCGCGGCGTTCTACTAGGCTGGTCAGTCCCAACGTTTTCAATCGGAACGAATAGGTGGGCATTGCTTGCGGATAGGTATCCGAAGGATAGACACGATAGAAAATGACCCGAGTGACGTATTTTTGGACTTTTTCTAATGCGCGGACGTCTTTGAGCAAGTGTGGGTTCCACACTGGTGAGGCAAATTCTAGTAGTGGCAAAACGTATGTCTTATAGAGCTTGATCAGAACGCGCTCGTCACTCGTGTGCACAGATCGAATGAGTAGCCGTGCTCGATTCATCGCTATAGACGCGCGCACACTGGCATTGATAGCGGGGTTGCCGGTGGTATCTACCTGTAGACCCAGGTCGCGTACGCGCTCGCAGTGAGAGAGTGGACTGCCGCCCAGTGAGTATGCGTGCTGCGGGTTGCCTCTACCAAGGTGTAATACAGTGCACTTTGATTCTGACAGTACGAGCTGCAACTGCGTCGAATACGAATTCACGTGATCGATGGCTGATTGAAGCGCGGCGTGAGCAGCAGAAGCGTTGGCAGCAGTGTATGAGATGTATACCTTGACATCATCGGCAAACGCGCGGATACGTATGTTAGGGGGGAAGCCATTCTCTAGACCGGCAAGATATATGATAAATAGGAGTGGCCCTAACACTGACCCTTGTGGAACACCTGATGTGGCTGCGGCAGGTGGAGAGAGCGCATTACCAACTTTCACTCGCAGTTCACGGCCCGACAGGAAATCACGCAACCAGTTAAGAATCTCTCCACGCAATCCGACAGACTCGCATTTCAAAAGCAGCTTGGGTATGCTCACCTTGTCAAAAGCTTTTTGATAGTCAAAGTAAACAATGTCAGTGAGTAGATTCGCGGAAGTGGCAGTTGTCCAATCAGTGAAACAAGAGAGCATTTGGGTGGTAACACTACGTTTGCTGCGGAAACCGAACTGCTGATCAGGTAGGAGGGTGCGCGACTCAAGAAACTCAATCAGCTGCTTGCGTATCACTCGCTCTAACACCTTGGACGCCGCAGGGCAAATCGATATAGGGCGATAGCACGCTACTGAGGACGGATCGCCTCCCTGTTTAGCTATCGGAGTAACATGTGCAATTTTCCATACACGGGGTACGGTACCTTCGCGCAGTGATATATTGAAAATAATGGATAACGGGAGAGATAGTTCGCTCGCACATTTTTTATAAATTAGAGGTGGAATGTAGTCTGAAGGCAGGGAGCATGATGATTTCAGGCGTTTCAAAAAAGGCACAACATCGCTCGGAAACAAAGGGCGCATTGTGAAAGTATCAGAGATGCGCGAAATCATAGGCGGGTGAACGCCATCGTCGCGCGAGTAGACTGACTCAAAGAATGAACAAAACGCGGCCGCCTTGTCTCCGTCGCTGAACAATGCCGCACCAGACGCATCCACCATTTTGATCGGAAGAGTACTCTTCGGTCTGATTATAGAGCCAACGTATGAGTGAAATGCGAAAGACCCTTTGAGAAATTTCTGTTTGGTGCGTTGCTTCTCAAATCGTCTCAGGTGGTCAGTGAGATTAATTGTGACGCGCTGGTAGAGTGGTGAAGTCGCGAGCCCGTTTTCAAACAACCACGATTTATGATCGAATAGTGCGCGGATGTGGGGCGGATATGCGAACCACTTGGATTTGCGCTTCTTGAAAGGCACGTGTTGAGCGAGAATACACAAGACTGCAGAGGTGAATCGATTGTACATGTGACATAGTGAGTCGCAACCATCGAGATATTGGAACCAGTCAATAGCACTAACGGCAGCACGAATCGCGGAGAAGTCAGCAGCATGGAAGTTTGGATATGGAATAGGGAACGTTTCACTCAAAGGGCATTCGATCTTTGCATGAACAGTGGAATGGTCAGATGAACCGAAAGAGTCTCTCACTTTAACAGATACTAGGTGCGGCGAGTTACTCAATAACCAATCGATCATGCGGTGATCGCGGGTGGGCGTGGTAACACAATGCGAGAGATCGAATGACGTCACCAAGTCACTAAAGCGCGCATATGAGGCATCGAGGGATGGGTCGATATTAAAATCACCAGCGAGAATTATGAAATGTTCGCAGCTCATGAGATCGGAAAGTGAGTCAATGAGTGTCTCGTCAGTGGCAACGCGGGTGCTGGGCGGTCTATACACGGTAATTATGCGAAAAGTAGCAGCGGAAGTGACTAGATCAAAACAGAGCACATCGCAAGTGGACTTGACAGTGAGTTTCACTCTCTCAGAAATCAGATGGTCGCGAATCAATACAAGAACACCTCCTCCGTGACGGTTACGGTCTTGGCGCATCACAGAATACGGCAAATCACGAACAAGTTGGCTATCAGAAATGGTTTTAGACAAAAAAGACTCGGTGATTAAAACAACATCAGGGCGGTTTAAATTAAGGAATGCATATAGAATGGGGAGTTTGTTTACTATACTACGGCTGTTGAATAAGAAGAGTGAGAGTGCGGGGTGGGTGCGACGCGCTTTTAGTTTTCCGACTGCTGGGAGGAGGCAGCGGCAGACACGGGGGGAGAGGGATTGGCGGCAGAACCCGCTGCAGCAGTCACGGCACTCTCATCCGTGTCCATCGACACGTCAAGGCTCTGCTGGAACGGGAACGTGCGCTGCTTGTGGGGCGAGGTGGTATTCGCGCCGGTCGGACCAGAGTTCGCAGCGCGCAGCTCCTGCTTGAGGGTGTCAATTCCACACCTCTCCACTATGCGGTTCGCGTATATGATCAGGTCCTTGCCGGTAGCCTTGCGCTGTGCCTTGCATTCCTTCTCGAGACGCTTGTACGCTTCACGCTCGCTCTTAGACTGAGACTCGCGCACCTTGATTCCCTTGAACGAGCCGTTTTTGTGCTTGGAGGAGCGGAACTTGGCAATGAACGAGCGCGCGGCGTCAGAACACGAAAACACAACCTTGGTGAGACGCGGCTTAGTGCCCACGTCGCCCATCCGGAACACGTCCATCACGCGGTACTCGAGACCCACGTCGTATGCGATCCGACGCACGTCATCAAAGTCTTTGTACACGCGATCAGGCGGACAGGTCGAATCACACTCAGGCAGATTGATAAGGACCGCGCAACGCTGCCGCTCACGCTCCTCGATACACTCATTCGTGACAGCCGGCACATCGATATTGACAGGGGGAACAGGGGGAGTCACAGCCAGCATAGACTGCTGCTGCATATGACGACGAGAGAAGACAGGTGAAGGTTGCCGAGAGACCACCCACGACGCAGCCCTTTCAGAATATGGAGCAGCGAGCCGAGGCACTGGCGGAGAAGCAGCGACAGCTCCAGTCCCAGTTCCACATCATGCAGCACCAATGAATACCACAACCGAGCGATAAATAAACTCTTTTTTCCAAAACACGCTATATCTACACGAAAAAATCTCTAGGCAACAGCAACGAGCAATATGAATACGACAACAGTGGGGGTTATATGAACGTCTACTCTAATCTACGAAGAAACGCGGCGAGCCGCGAGTAACCGTGAACATAGTAACAATGAGAGAAGGGGCGGGACCTGGGTGGGCGGGGGCTCAGAGTGTGCGTTTCGCGCCGCCAGACGCGATGATCTCGTCAAGCTCGCGCAGGCCTGAAATAGAAAGATCATACAAAAATAACAACAGAACGCGTAATAATAGTCATCGTACAGAAGAAACCAGAAAGGGTTATTGCAATCCCCCGTCTTTCAAACAGAACCTCACAAAGAAATCTGTCAACGAGAAAGCAGCAGTGACCGGACTGGGAAAAGATCAACTGATCAATGCTAGAATGAGGAAGTAACGCACCTCGCTCAAACTCGTCGAGCTCCTTCTGCAGCTGCTTGTTCTTGAACACCTGGTAGTAGTTGACGCCGTTGAACTTGAAGTGGATCTAAACAAATGCGTTTACGATGTGTACTAATTGAACATATAAATTCCGAAACAATAGCAAAAAAGGTGAGTCCTATGCCATGTTGATAATTCAGACAAAACCCAGTACAACGGTTGAAATAGTAGAGGAAATTGGTCGTCATTCCAGTGTAGGTGTAGTAACAACACATACATTCCAGGTACGCAACACATAATTTGAATAACTTAAATGTCAGTACCTTGAACAGTTCGAAGCCGGCGCCGGCAGCGAGGCCTACACCAAACACACCCTCCCAACGAGAGACCACCGTCTCCAACACGCGCCGCCACATCTGTAACGGCAGTCTATAGAAAAAGAGGTGAATGGGAAAGGTTGTTCCCGATTCAAAAGACATATGAGTACTTTGCAGGTTCGAATGAAGACAACACCTGAGTTATAACTGCTATATCGCGGAAGGGCAATGTGAGCATTGTCAATATGGAGCTCATAGTAAAATCACAGAAGCGGCACATCAATATATGAATGACGCGTTGAACTAGTGGAACGTAACATGCAAACTTGAAAAAATTGAACGCACATCTACTTGAGAAGGTGGAAGCCGGCCTTGTCTGCCTCGATCAGTTCCCTCTCCAGCAGCTCACGCTCCTCCTGTCGGATCGGACGCACAAACTAAACAATAAAGGTAGCATCCAGTTTTAAAACAATAAAACATGTACATGTCACGTACGACGTACCTTGTAGTAGATACCGGTGTTGACAATGCAGTACGAGGTACTGAACAGCAAGAATCCGAGGATAGAACGCACAAAGGCTGCAATCACGGTTCATACACATGATTTTATTCATTAAATTATGTGAATAACTAAAAAAAACCCACTCTTATGAGCGATATCCAGACGACGGTTCGTGAGAATACGGCGGTAGAGGGGGCGGCGATCCTGGCGTTGACGAACGGTTGCGGCGCCAGCAAGTCGAGCCAATGATAATTGCATCGACTGAGAATGAAATGTTTAAGGCGTGGTTCAAAACAAAGTAAGAAAATAACAACTAACAAGAAGGCCGACGGGTGAAACGAGAGAAAAATAAAATGAGTTTTAAATTTATTGTTTCTCACTATACACTACGTAACACCACTACAAAATTCTAACGAATTTTTGTCCTGGCACGAAACTTTTTCGAAAAATTTGAATTTTTGAATTCACTATCAGAATGATGTTTACTATATTGTTGTTGTTGTATGTGTTATGTCGTATTTCAATTATCTTTTTAAACTCAGATCCAGGTGCATTCTAGGTATCATCGAAGGATCCTCAACATGTTTACTCCCATCGATGAATTACGACAGAAAGAGCCCGAGTTCTTTGCGCGTTCTCAACCGGAGATTTCTGCTACTGAACCAAAGGCTCCAGTGATAAGGACTGCTGTTCAAGTCTTGGAAGAGGGCGCCAAGAAGGCTTACGACGAGAAGCCTGCATTTCATACGATTTCGGAGCGTACAACGACATCTGGGGTATGTGATAGTATGAGGGGTAGTATGATGTGCTAGAATTGATCGTTTAGGCGCTCGAGTTTGTTGTCAAGTGTACTCTTCGTCTGCATGATTATGATGGTACGGGTAAGACGAAGAAAGCCGCAAAGCAAGCTGCTGCGGCAGCTGTTCTTCGTGCGGTCGTCGATAAGGGACGGCACGTTCAGTTCGGGATTCCAGGCGTCACTAAAGATGATGCGCTAAAGTATATGTAAGTCACAGTTTATTACTCAGTTTGTAAAACTATTGTGTTTCAGTGACAACTTGCTTGCTGATGACGTTCCCACTGGAAGCAAGAACTTTGAATTCGATGCGATGGTTAACTGGGTTGGCAAGGTTCAAGAGCTGTGAGTTTTTAAGTGTTACGTTACTGTAATCTGAATAGAATTTCAGTTGCCAGAAGCAGAAAATACGTCCTCCTGATTATTCTGAAGAAGCTCAAGGTCCTCCCAACGATCGGACATTTACAGTGAAGTGCAAAGTGAACTCTACAGAAGAGTCCGGCATCGGAAAGACTAAAAAGGTGAAATTGAGTAATTCTCTTTTTTGTTTTCAATTGTGACTTGTTTATCTTATTCAGACCGCCAAAAACATGGCAGCAGCGAAAATGTACCATACTCTTGATCGAGATCTTGCTGCTATGCAAGATGATCTCCCTCTCGAGGATGAATGCGACGAGACCGCTGCCATAGACGATTCTGCATTAGTCAAGGAAAATGAGGCGCGTGCTCGGGTGGACAAGATTGTCGATCCAGTACAGACTCTACAGGTACGTTCGTATCTCTCATACAATTGTATATTGTATCATTAATTTTTTTTTCAGGACGCAGTCGAGAATCGGGGAAAAGAAAACGGACAGACATCTACCATTGACTACAGGAAACTGGACAACCCAGATGTGACGGGTGAGTAAATCAGTGTATTATTTCACGTCGAAAGCTCACATTTGATTATTGTAGGACTTACCCAAGTTCTTCTCAAGATGAAACTGTATGAGAACGATCAGATGGTCTTGTCTGTTTTCCCGGGATCGGGATCTGATGAGATGGAGGCTCGCAAAGCTGCTGCGAGGAGTGCCCTTTTCTATATTGAGCACATTGTTGCTTGAACGAATGGCACCTCTTGTATATAGTTGTAAATAACATGTATTCATTAAACGTTTTAACTGTTATGTATGCTTTTGGGTTTTATTATATCAAGGTTGCATGGACCTTTCAATATCTATTGACTAATCGCGTCAATTGGCGTTGCGCGGCGATAGCGGGCGTGTGTTCTTTGCTCACATTCATGCCGAGCTGTCGCCCCTCCCCTCGCTCTTTTTTTCCCGATCGATCGGTTTGCGTACCTCTCTCTAATATTGCGTGCCACTGCGCTCACTCGATCTTCTCTACTCCGTACTTCGTCGTGGTATTCTGTTTCGAATAATTTACGTACTGAATATAGACAATTTCAACTTTGACTGCGATTGATTTTTCGTCTCTCTCGATGCTTGGTCTTGCGGACTTTTATCTGCCATTCCTTTTCCCCGCGCTCCTTGTACCCTGTGAGTTTTCGCGTTGTTTCTTGTGTCCTTATCATCGCATTGTTGTTAGCAATTCCGTGTATCTTCAGCACCGCGTAACGTTATTCTTTTAGGTAGTTTTGTCTCATCATGTCCGTTTCGGCGACCCTTCTGAGGCGCTCGGCCCTTTATGCTAAGGTATAGTTTGTGAATTTTAAATCAAAAGTGTATCTATAACGTATTTCTTATTTACATGATATTTTACAGTATGATAGTGAGAGTAATGAGTCATGCTACTTGTTACGCTCGAGGCTGCACAATATAAGTCGGTATCATTTGTGATTTTCGAGAGTATCGCTACAGTGCTACTTTCAACCTTATCCGGGACCTTTCATCGCCCTCTACAGCATTGTAGCAGATTTCAAAACATGCTTAACAAAACGATGTGATCGGCAAAATTCGGATGGGGAATTTGTGTTGTCGAAATATAATCAAAACATTCGCGGGCGAAGAAAAAACTTCTTTTTCAAATCTGCAAATATTGCGATGACAGAATTCGTGGAACTTCATTGGCATGGTTTCGGCGAATTTGGCGACGGCAGAATTCGCTGAACTTTGTGTGTTTTCCGCGAATTTAGCGATGGCCAAATTCGCTGAACAGCGATGGATCAAATTCGCTTTCACAACAAAAGTTCGGCCGGTGAGGGGATCGAACCGTCGTCCCTCGATCATGAAGCGTGAATGTTACCAATACACCATGGCAGCTCGTTCACAGAGATTCTAAAACACTAAAACGTTGTGAAACATGCGCCATCATGATTTTGAAAAAAGAAGTATGCAAACGACTGTTGATGGTATATAAAATTATCTAAGTTTTAATATACCAGCAACAGCGAGAACTGTGTTCTTCCTTTTGGAATGCGAATAGCTAAACAGATGTTCGCAATTACATAGATGTTCGCGGACACATTCTCCAGTTCACAGCGTCTGAGAGAGAGCGGAGGTGGTATATTGGTAAGATGGACGGTTGGTGAACGGGGGGCGCCGGTTCGATTCCTCTCGGTGGCAGAATTTTTGTTCACTGGAGTTCAGCGTATTCTGCCCTCGCCATATTCGCGGAAATGTAGGAACAAAAGTTCAGCGAATTCTGCCGTCGCCAAATTCGCTGAAATAGAGTCAACGAAAGATCAGCGAATTCAGCCGTCGCCAAATTCGCCGATCTTGTGCAGCAGATTTTATCGGCATTCATATTTTTCGAAAAACTTTTGCATCACGAAATTCGCAACACGTGTTTTCCAGAATGCAAAATTGTCTATCTTATCGAAAGTGCTAAATTTTCTTCGCATATTTGTTAGAATGCAATGATTTGACAATAATGTGCATTACAACTTTTTCATGGAACTTAATTTTCATGGCGTACTCATCGAATTTCCTCAATAAAACGAAGTGCTCAAAATGCTCGAAAAACACAAATGATACCGACTTATATGCTACACCTGATGCCCGCCAGCTGATGTTTTTTTCAGAATGCTCCGGCCTCTGCTCAGTTCTCGACCTCCACGGACGGTTCGACTAACCTGAAGGATGTGCTTTCCAAGAAGATTGTCTCCCACAACGCCAACGTCAAGGAGTTCAAGAAGGCTCACGGAGCCACCGTCGTCCAAAACGTTACCGTTGACATGGTTCGTACTTTACGCTTCACAGGATCACTATTATCGTTTTTTTAGATCTACGGAGGTATGCGCTCCATGAAGGGAATGGTCACCGAGACCTCAGTCCTTGACCCTGAGGAGGGAATCCGCTTCCGTGGATACTCCATCCCTGAGTGCCAGAAGCTTCTCCCCAAGGCTGCTGGTGGCGCGGAGCCGATTCCCGAGGGAATCTGGTGGCTTCTGTGCACTGGTGATATTCCCACCAAGTCGCAGACTGACGCTATCACGAAGGAGTGGAACCAGCGCGCCGACCTTCCCGCCCACGTCGCTCGCATGCTCGACAACTTCCCCGACAGCCTCCACCCCATGGCTCAGTTCGTTGCCGCGACCGCTGCCCTCAACAACGAGAGCAAGTTCGCCGCTGCCTACGCCCGTGGAGTGCCCAAGGCCGCTTACTGGGAGTATGCCTACGAGGACAGCATGGACCTTCTCGCCAAGCTGCCCACCGTTGCCGCCATGATCTACCGGTAACTTTTCGTTTTTGTTTCAATGTCAGTGATGCGTTTTATAGCAACCTTTACCGCGATGGATCTGCCGTCGGAGTGATTGACCCGTCCAAGGATTGGTCCGCCAACTTCTGCGCTATGCTCGGATACGACGACCCGCTGTTCACCGAGCTCATGCGCCTTTACCTTGTGAGTTTTAAAATATTTTTTTTTTCCAATCATTCAATAAAATAGAGCTCGGTTAGTTGAAAAAAATTTTACTTTTCGTTTCAATGGTTTTTTAGGTGATTCACTCCGATCACGAGGGAGGAAACGTCTCGGCTCACACCTCTCACCTCGTGGGATCTGCCCTGTCCGACCCGTACCTCTCATTCTCGGCCGCCCTCGCCGGTCTCGCTGGACCCCTCCACGGACTCGCCAACCAGGAGGTGCTCATCTTCCTCGAGAAGATCGTTAAGGACATCGGCCTCGAGTTCTCTGAGGAGCAGCTCAAGAAGTGGATCTGGGACCACCTCAAGAGCGGCCAGGTTGTGCCTGGATACGGACACGCCGTCCTGCGCAAGACTGACCCTCGCTACGAGTGCCAGCGCGAGTTCGCCCTTAAGCACCTGCCCAAGGACAAGCTCTTCCACCTTGTGTCGACCATCTACAAGGTTACCCCCAACATCCTCCTCGAGCAGGGCAAGGCCAAGAACCCCTGGCCCAATGTTGATGCCCACTCCGGAGTTCTCCTCCAGTATTTCGGCATGAAGGAGATGAACTTCTACACTGTTCTCTTCGGAGTGTCCCGCGCTCTCGGATGCCTCTCGCAGCTCATCTGGTCTCGCGGAATGGGACTTCCTCTTGAGAGGCCCAAGTCTCACTCCACCGAGGGACTCATGAAGCTCGCCGCCGCCGCCAAGAAGTAGATGATCTAATAACTGTTCGAGATATTTTTATTTGACCCCAATAAAACATTAAAAATCAAGTTGTGCGGTTGTGTTGCAGACTGTACAGAATTAAAATGTGTCACGTGGTGGGTTGTGATTTGTGAATCGCGTCGGCGTCAGATAAACACGGTCCCCAATCGCCCTCCATTTGAACTGGATTGAGAGAAATTGAGAACAAATCATTTTTTTTTCAAAATTTTCACGTGCTTATTCCCTTTTCCCGAATTCCCGCGTACCCGTACAACAACGTACTAGAAATCAATTGTTTATCGTTAAAATTGTAACCAATATGCATTTGAATGGAATGATACAAGAGGTGTTGCTGTGTTGTGATAGATCAAAAGTGAGGATCATCAAACAATATTAATGGATCGGGTTGTGAGATAACGGAAAAGTGATTGGGCAGAGGAAGAAAGAGCAAGCAAAGACAAAAACAAACGAATGAATACTGGAAGCGATAAACCGAATAGCTGGGTAATCTTCTGAGTACATGTGATCTATGTATATGTGTGTGTAGTGGACCGGAGAGTCTGCCCTACTCGGAGCCGATGGGAGCGGACCAGAGGAGCAGGTTGCGGATGGTGCGGTTGAGGAGGTTGAGCCACGCGGCGAGATCGTCCCTCGTATCCGCAGCCATCATCACCCTGCAAAGAGACACCTCACACCCTGCAGCTCTCGGCTTGTATCGATCGATCGCCGATAGCGATAGGAACGCAGGGTGGCAGCGAGTGAGAGAGAAACTACTCGGCAGTGTGGTATGTGTATGAGATGGGTGCTCATGAGAGAGAGAAGCAAACAGCTCTCTCCCTCTCTCTCACTTCGTGCTAGCTGCTGTCGAGCGGCAAAGCGAACGATAAGAGGGGTAAATGGGGGCCCAGACATCACAGAACGCAGAACACACACACACAAAGAACATGACGCACCTGAGTCGCTCTAGTTCCGTCTCTCCATCCTTGGTCTGCTCCTCCTTGGGCACCCACACGTCAATGTGGAACGAGTGCGGGTAGGGACACTTTTCGAGCGGCTCCGGCTGCGCGCCTTCCGCCGCGCACGTCGACAAATCGACCAGCACCGTCCACTCCTGAAAAGTGTAAGGTGTGCTCTCGTCTCCCTGCAGCGTCCTTCACTTGCCCCAAGTTGTGTGTTCACTACATTTTTCACTTCTTATGTATACCCTGTGTTTTCCGCGTCGAAAACTATCTATCTCACCTTCTTGTGCTCGTCCTCGGGGTTGCGCCAAAACTTCATCTCGCCGTTGGACATCACACACCAGTAGCGGTTCCACGACGCCTGGCCGTTGTTGCGCTGGAAGAGCGAGAGGAAGCCGCGATGCTCCACCTCGTCCTTCTCGATCGGGAAGCTGGAGAGGGAGTGATGAGATAGAGAGATAGAGAGAGAAAGGGAGAGATAGTGAATATAGATCAGACTCACCGCTTGATGTTGAGAGTGCATCCGCCCTCGATGGGATGGATCGTGTCCTGGAGGACAAACTTGGTGCGCGTCGCCGAGTGAACGTCGAGCGCGAGACGACCGACGAGCTGCAATCACACAGTACTCTCTCTCTCTCCATCCCTCTCTCTCCTCTCACCTGGAAGGACGAGTCGTGTTGGGCGTACTCGCTTCCGACAGGGATGCGCGCCGGCGGCTTCTTGCTCTTGAGCGTGGCCGCCTTGCCGAGCTTGTACTTCTCCTCGTGGGTGAACACCTCGCGCCGCGAGCGCAGACTGTACACCTCCATGTGCGCCTGGAAGTCGGGCGGCAGGTTGTCGAGCGTGAGCGTCTCCTTAAAGTTGCGGTCAGTTTAGAACCTTTCGGAATACTCCAGAACACTTCGGGACTGCTTTCAAAGAGCCGGAGCGCACCTTGAATTGGAGGGCGCCCTTGCGACGCACGCCCTCATCCGACGAGAGGAGAGCCGTGTGCTGCACATTGCCCGCGTACTTGAAGAGAACGAGGAAGTAGTAGACGGCAGAGTCTGCAACCAGAGAGATAATGATTGACCAGTGATAATCAGATCCGCACTAGGTCTATCTATAGCCGATCTCTACTCTAGGTTGGCTATCAGCATGGCAAAAGTGCTGATAGGTGGCAGTAGCGGCTAGTGTACTTGTCTCCTAGATCGTATCTTCGTATCTCTTGTGTTCTGTCGTGCAGACAGCGATACTGTTACACGTTCAGAGTACGCGCCATAAACCGTGTTATTCCCCTGTCTCACCGTACCACTCAAAACAAGAACCATGATATCACTGATAGCCGGCCTCGTGCGTTCCAAATTACAATGATCAACCCCACTTCACAGTACGGCCACAGTGGTGCTCTCGCATCGCAAATCGGGTCGCGCGACACGTGGAGAAAGGAAAAGAGATACGAAATTAATCACAGCAGCGCGCTGCTGCGTCTGCAGTCTGCACTCTTCTCACTACAACCTACAGATAACGGGACATGCGTCATCAGGGCAAGCCGCCAGCGTGGCACTTTCGAGAAAACGAGAAGTACAGCGCAACAGTTCTTGTGGCAGTGGCTACGCGTCGTCAAACCGGTTTCGTGCAAAATTCAAAAATCACACATCACGCTCACCGCTGCTCATGTTGATGTGTCCGTTGACAAAGTCGCGGGCAAGGGGGATGGTGATCCTCTTGAGGGTGACGCCTCCGCGGGGGCCGTCGACGCGACGAGACGAGTCGTCGAGACGCTCCAACTCGTGCACCATACTGCGGTACGACTCCGTCGCCAGCAGCAGCGCGCGCTGCGCGTCAACCTGCAATCATGTATGTGAGGTTTTTGCGAATTCTTCTTCTTCTTCTGAGAGTGCGCGGCCGGTCCGAGATCCCGTCTCCCTCTCCACACTCACCTCCTCGCGACTGCCGCGGAACTCGACCCTGGAGCGGGCGACGCTGATCGCCCTGCTCGCCTGCGAGATGATGGCCTTCTGCACGCCGGCCTCCTTCTCCAGCCGGTGGCGCTCCGCCTCGAGCATGTTCTTGTTGAGCTGCTGCTGCATGGACGACCCGTGCGCGCCAATCACCTGCGACGGATGCGTGGTGAGCGGGCTCGAGCTGAAAACGGGGAGAGAGTAACATCAAACCAGAAAGCACTATCAAACGGGCAAGGCAGAGGGCTCGAAGAATCAGAATCAACGATCTCACCGAATCTCCATCCTCTCCACATGGCTGTTCCTGTTGGCCGCTTCGTGGCGGCGCTTGCGGTAGAAGCTCACAGTGTGCATCAGTCCGATCGAGTCGTCGTCCTTGGTCGGCGTGTCCACAGGAGGCGGAGGCGGCGCGCGGAACACAGGCTCCTCCTTGGGCTGCTCCTGCTCCACCACCGCCTCTTCCTCCTCCTCCTCCTCCTCCACGCGTTCCTAAACAGAGAACGTAATGAGAGAGAGAGAGAGAGAGAGAGAGAGACGTGCCTGGATAGCCATGGGGATCTTGACGGGGCTCTTCTGGGGCGACCGGGACGTGCAGCGCTCGCCGTCTATAAACTCGAAGGCCGAGGTGATGATGCGCGAGGCGTCGCCGCTCTTCTCCGCGATCTCGTCGTCCGAGATCGAGCCCTAAGAAGGAACGGGTGAGAGGGAAGAAGAAAGTGGAGAGAGAGAGAGAGGGAGAGAGAGAAGAGAGAGATACGACCACCCACATCGACAATGCTCTCCTCATTCACCATATCGGGCGAGTGCTTCTCAATCTCAATGCGCGGCGACTTCCCCACCGGCGACGACGTCAGCGATTTCTAAACGCAAAAGATACTTCTCTCACTCTCTCACTCACTCAATCTCACTCCCTCACTCACTCCCTCCTCTCTCCACTCACATTGTACGCCGGCCTCTGCGGGCTGAGCGTGGGCACGGTGGTGAACTGCTGCGAAACGTTCACCTGCTCGTCCTTGTTGGGAGTGACAGCATGCTCGTCCCCCTGCCTGCTCCACACCTTCCTCGGCAGCTCCCTGTCCTTGGCCCGCTGCGCCGCCGTGAGCAGCGCGCTCTCCGACTCGTCCGGATGCAGGGCAGTGCCGGTCTTGGACGAGAACTCCCAGCGGTTGCGCAGACTCTTCAGGTTGCTGGCGCGGAACTCGGGCCGGCTGGGCTCCGTGGGGTCGGCGCCGTGGACGACGGGCGTGCCGGCCTGGCCGCGCCACTGCGTCTGCAGCTTCTCGCGCTCCATCTCCGGCTGGCTCTGCCGGGCGGCGGCAGCCGACGAGGGGACAAACGCGCCCGGACGCATCGCCACCACGGTCGACGGAGCGCTGCCGCCGCTGCGCAGCTTCTCCTCCAGCACCTACGAACGACGTTGAGACAATCCTCGTTAAGATAATGCTCATCATTAAATTTCCCCTTTTCCTAAATTCCCCTCAAGGAAAAGAGGAAAATGTGATGACTTGACGCAGCACACGAACCACCGCCACTCACCTGCGCAATCTTCTTGGCCGACGCGTTCTCGATGGCGGCGGCGCGGACGGGCGAGTGGACTCCTCCTCCGGCGGCGGCGGCGCGTCCCTCGGACAGCTGCTTGAGCGGGCTCTTCTTCTCCCACGCAAACTCCCTTCGAGGCATGGTGGGCGTGGCGGTGGCCTGCTTGGCCGCCGCCTCGATCTCGTCCAGCGCGCACACCGACGAGTCCATCGCTGCAACCACAAGTTTCACAAATCACAACTCAGAAACACGATCTCCAATCTCCATCGCTGCAACCTACAACCACGAGATTGGACAAAATTCAACAAATTCTATAACAGACAATCAGTATACGTTGCTAATGATTGGACGTTATCAATGTGCCGAATTTCTATAGTTCACTTACAGAACCGGAGCATTTCGTCTTGCTCAGCGTCAAACACAAACACGGCTAAATTGTTACTTCAACAATCAAGCAAAGGTAAAGTACGCACGGACTGGTCCGGAGATGCGGATTCGCGCTTCGGATGTGACGACCGGAGAGCTGGTCGACGTTGGGTCCTGTAACGAAGGCATTCACGGAATACAGTAACGAGGACGTACAAAGACGACGGGCGAGTGGGTAAGGGTGGAGTTGGCGCGGAACGGCTTCGGCGAGCACACCTTGAGAGAGGAGGACGAGGTGGTCTTCTGAAAACAAAAACAAACATGAAATATGAAAAGGAAAGCTTCAGGAACAATATATATTTCAAGGAGAAGACATGGAAAAAGATACGCACCTTGACCATAAAAGTGTGCGTTCCATAGTCGTCGCTGGTGACGTCTCTGTCAATGTACGAACACGACTCATTCACTGGAAAAGAGTTACATTTGAACAAAACAAAAACAGCGCAAGTTTGCTAATCTCAGATTCCAGAGCTCAGACACCAGGGGATAATGTAACAGTGATAACGCGCCCGGTAGCACTGATAACGCACCGGCCACCGGTAACAAATCTCAAATTCAAACTTCGAAATTCAGATCTCACATGGTTGCGGTAAAACTACAAACAGCGAAAACGCACCAGGTAAACCTTTTAATCTCAATCATCCCATGGTTTCGGTAGAAAGAACGGTGAAACCTTACCGGTGGCGAAGCTCTCGACGAGCCTGCTGTCATCGGCAGTCGCATTGGTGTTGGCGATGGGCTGGGCGAAGCGGATGCGGCGTTCGTCGCTCTTCGCACCCGGCGACGCCTTCGACAGGGCAGACTTGACGGGCGACGTGTCGCGGGGCGAGGCGCACGCGCCCTGCGGAGAGAACAGCACCTGCGGACGCGTCTGCAACGACGGGTTAGGGAGGGGTAGGGGTTGGGATTCGCATTCGTCTTGAGCGACATACATAGCGGTAGTACCAGCGCTCCGGGCTCATCGCGTTCTGTATAAGGGAGAGTGAGAGGAATGATGGTGAGACGCGCACCTCTCCCATGCTGAGTCGCGGGCTGGCGCCCTTCATGAACGCCTCCTTGGGTCGGTTGCCGGGCGCGCGGCACGTCTCGTCGTCCTCCTGCTCGTCGAGGCGGGACGCCAGCTCGGCGAACATGGAGCGACGCGCCGACGCCTTCTCCTCGGCCTGACAGAGCGGATTTTAATGGCAATTTTTAACACATGAAATTCAACAATCAACATGCATATTCTAATAAGATATTCGGAATAGACATTTCATTAGCGTTACCTTGTTCGGGGTCTCCTGTCGGAGAATAGGTGTGTTTCCGGATGTGGCCTGTCTGGGCGCTAGTATCTTCGTCGGAGACGGCTTCGGGGAGGACGTTTTCAGAGGAGCAGACGAATCTGAATCATATCATAGCAACACAATGATAGAAAAAAACATGACGTACCTAATGTGGAAGTCTTGGGCGCAGTGTTCTCTCCCGTCTCAGAAGCATCGTCTGAAACTTAGGTTTGAAGGGATGGGCCGAAATGGATATCTACCGAAGACTGTGGTGTCGTTGTGGTTGCTGGCGGTGGCGAGGCGACGCTGACGAGCACGCTCGAGAATGCTCTGCAACCAAGTTGAAACAGTTTACACAAAAACATTGAAAAAACTCACGTCAACGTCCAGCGATGCGTTCATGTCCATTTTGGATCTGCTGTGTGTATATTAAAACTTTTCTTATAAAATTCTGATTGAAAAGTGCTTGGGATGAGGTAAGAACCTGAAAATCAGCTGTGATACACGAACAACAACCGTAAATGTCATAAATACAAACAAAAACATGCAAAAAGCTGAAAAGGACGCCGACGTTTTCAAAACATGCGTCTTCCCGCCAATTACATCAGCCGGTTTTCTGCGCGCGTGTCAGGACAATCCGTGCGCAAACGGTGTCATATGCGCAGCAATGGCCGCTGAATTCTTCTCATCCATCCATCCATCTTCACTCACTCTCACCTCGCTTTCAAAAATTATTTACTGTATGCAATCATTGTTTTATTATAGAGTTATAATGGTGTCAGCTGACACAAAGAACCGTCCACTATTTTACGCGGCGCCCATGGTCCGATATTCCAAGTGAGTTCACGATGATGTATTGTTTTGAACTCAGTGACCACGATTCAGACTGCCATTCCGGAGTTTGGTTCGGCTGTACGACGTGGACTCTGTCTATACACCGATGATCTACGCGAAGAACTTTCTCGAGTCTGATTACTGCCGCGTCAGCGAGTTCTCCACCAACAAAGGTGCTTGGGAATTCCTTCATCTGACTTCACAATGACTTCACAACTTCACAATGTTCGTTCAGACGACCGCCCTCTGATCGTTCAGTTCGCGACGGACGACCCGGTCGTGTTTGCCTCTGCCGCCGAGCTGGTGTACAAGTAAGCACCGATTGATCGATTAGTGTCTGAGGGTTATTCAAGTTTGATGTACTGCTTCCCTGATGATGCCAAATTCCATAATGGTGAAACGAATATACTGCTCTCTCTCGCGGTACTCCGGCTTACCATGTCTCATCATATGCTCGTGTTCCTCAGATACTCATCGGGTGTCGATCTCAACTGCGGCTGTCCGAAAAGCGACGTGCGCGCCAAGGGATTCGGCAGCTTCCTCCTCAACAGGTATCTCTCTCTCTCTCTCTTTCTCTCTCTCTTTCTCTCTCTCTCTCTCTCTCTCTCTCTCTCTTTCTCTTTCTCTTCCCTGTCAGTGGTTGACTCATCGCCTGCTCCTCTTTGTGTTCATTCCGATTCCCCACTCACTCACGACACACCTCTGTATTGCAGCCCCGAGCTCCTTGCCGATATGGTCAAGCAGACTCGTGCGCGCATATCCGACCCCGAGTACTCAGTAAGTTATTTTTTGATAGTTAATGCGTTATTTCGCCGATATAATCTTTTGCGAGTCTTGTTTCCGAAATTCAAAACGATTCTTGCAGGTATCACTCAAGGTGCGGATCCAGTACCCACTCGAGAAGACGGTCGATCTGTGCAGAAAGGCGGAAGCTGCCGGAGTCACACACCTAGCCGTGCACGGAAGAACACACAACATGTGAGGAGAGAGAGAGAAAGAGAGAGAGAGATCACCGTTTCCAGGCGCACTGAGCCGGTCGACTACGACGCGATCAAGCTGGTGAAGAGCAGCGTCGGCGTGCCGGTCATCGCCAATGGAGACATTACATCGAGGGATCAGGCGCTCGAGATTGCGGAAAGGACCGGAGTGGATGGTGAGTCTCTCTCTCACTCCTCTCACTCCTCTCACACTCACTCCTCTCACACTCACTCCTCTCACTCCTCTCACTCCTCTCACTCCTCTCACTCCTCTCACTCCTCTCACTCCTCTCACTCCTCTCACTCCTCTCACTCCTCTCACTCCCTCCCCTACTCCAGGAGTGATGGCTGCGAACGGTCTACTCGTCAACCCTGCCATGTTTGCTGGATACGACGTGACACCCGATCACTGCGTGTCAAATTTTGTGAGTTAAGAGATTCAGATTTTGCGGCTACCGTAATCTGCTTTCTTACCGTATCCTATAATTGTCATGTTTGTTATTCTACTGTTCAATGACAGCTTTTTTACCGTAATCTGTGATGTGCAGGTTCGCTTGTCGGCGCAGCTGGGCATGGCGTACCCGCTCTTCCACCAACACCTCGTCTACATGCTCCGGCCACTCATGAGCCCCGCGCAGAGGAGGATCTTCAACGAGATACAGGTGAGGTCTCTCTCTCTCTCACTCACCCTCTCTCTCTCTCTCTCGCTCTCTTTCTCTCTCTCTCTCTCTCTCTCTCTCTCTCTCTCTCTCTCAAGCCATTGCTTTCAGGGTCGCCCCGCGGTCGAGGATTTCCTCCAAGAAGTGCTGCAGCTGCAGTGGTGATAGAAATTATTGTTTTGTTGTTTTGTTTCCAAGTTGCATCGGGTGTTGTTTTGTTGTTGATTTGTTTTTTTGTTACGATAAACATTAGCCATTGATCGAGTCATTGAATGAAGATCTATCTAACCCGTCGCTCTTGCGGATCACTACTTTCCTCTTCTAACTCTTGTCGCAGTGAGTCATTCGATGCATAGGCATGCGATGGTAGCCGCTGCGGAGACTTTCCCAGTGGCTGTGTCGTCCACCGACCACTGCGAACTGTTCGTGCTCGACGAGCAGACAGGAGGTCCGTCTCTCTCTCTTCCTCTTCTCCTTCTCTCTCTCTCTCTCTCTCTCTCTCTTTCTCTCTCCCCCCTCTCTCTCATCCCTCCCTCCCTCTCCAGATGTGTGCTCGTTCGATCTCGCGTCGGCGGCCGATCTGCCCGGCGCCATACATCTCACCGCGGGGCTGCAGAGACAAGTCGTGAGTATATGTGTATATGATCAGGATATGACTCGACTTCTCGGCCGATTCTCCGTAGATCATCTGGAGCATTGTCGCTCCTTAGCCGGCGAGCATCGTGTGAACCAGTTCTGACCACTTGACGCGGTCTTGTGCCATGTCCATAACAGCGTCCATCCACTGCCCGTTGCGAGTGTTCCAGTGATCAGGATATGATGGAAACCAATTCTTGAATGGGTGGAAGGAATTTGAAGATGGAAGCATTCTTGTAGTAAAACCGTGAAGGAAGTGTGTGTGCTTCCAGTTGGACGGCTCGAGTGTGGCGCGCCTGGTGGTGAGCGACTCGCTGCTGCTCACTGCGAGCGACGACGGCGCCGTCTCGCTGGTCGATCTGTTCAGGTGGCTCTCTCTCTCTCTCCCTCTCACTCATCCTCCTCTTCTCCGTCAGTTCTACACGGCAAGGAGCTGAAGGTTTCGCTCTCTATGAACAGTTTATGTTGGAGACGTCATTCGACGAAGACGTGCGCTATTAGATTAGTCCCTCACATCCGCGTCCGCTCTATGTTTCTGTGCTCGCAATAAAGTAGCGTTCAGTCTCTTCAAAACTCCCTTCGATATAACTTCGAAACGCCTTCGACACACGACCAAACAGCTTGTTTCGAAGGCGTTTTGAAGGGGATGTTTCGATGAGACTGAACACGCCTTAAGTTGCGCGCGGTGGGGTAGATCAGAGGAAGACGGAGAGTCAGCTCACGACAATAGCGCGCCAAACAAGAGAGGCAGACGGTTATGGCATCGTATTTCGAACTGCAAGCGAGGTAGATCGAAACACTATCGCTCTGGCGCAGGCTCTATACTAAGCGTAAGCGCGCAACTAGCTCAGCATTTTCCGAACAAAAAATAAACGTGCACTAGTTGGCACCGTAGTACATGGTTGAAGCAGACTGCAGAATGTCTTTGGCGTTCATATCTCTAATTCGCGGACTGTCTCGAATGACCAGGTGGCGTAGTGGCAACGCTCTCGCTTACCAATCAACTGTTCGTAGGTTCGAACTTGGGTACCTCCGCAATGTTTTGTCAAACTTGAAATACCGTCCAGTGGGTTCAGATCGTTGTCTAACCACTCTGATGTCTCTCATGAAAAGAGTGGAACTCATTTGCGGGCCCACTATACCTCATCCGCCCTCTCGCAGTTCGCGGGTGTGCTCGCGTCTCCGCGCCGAGCCCGGCTACGCGGTCGTCGACATGGCAGCCCATCCCGTCCACGACAGCATCATAGCGGCCGTGTACCAGCAGTGAGTAGCTCTCTCTCTCTCTCTCTCTCTCTCTCTCTCTCTCTCTCACTCACTCACTCTCTCTCTCACTCTTTCTCGCGCTCTCTTTCACTATATTTGTCTCTTTCGCGATCTCTCTCTCTCTTTCTCTCACACACTCTCTCTCTCTCCGACCCCGCCCCCTGCAGCTCCGCCTCCTCGGAGTGGCGCGTGTGCGTGTGGGACGCGTGTCGCTCGTCGGATCAGCTGCTGCTCTACGTGAGCGACGAGGACGGCAGCGAGACGTTCCACAACATTGCCTGGTTCCAGTGAGTCTATTCGTATTCACGCCGCCTTTATCATGTAAATCGATTCGATTATGTCCAGCGATATCGCGATTAATAATTTCGAAAGTAAACTTGATGAAAGCTCTTGATATGCCAATCTTTTTTTTCCAGCGACACCACCGACCTTCTACTCGTCTGCACCTCGTCAGGCGCGCGCCTGCTTCGCGTGGGCGGAGACAAGGGGGCGGAGCTAGTGGAAGGCGTGACGGGGGACGTGCTGCGCGGCCCGGTGACTGGGCGACTGCGGCCGGAGCGATTCGCGTGTTGGTTGGAGAAGGAGGGCGAGTGGACCCTGCAGATCAGGGACCGGAGGCGGATGGGCGCGGTGCTGAACAGAGTGGAGGCGGGAGGGGTGCGTGATGTTACACAACGAGTGTGTCAAGAATACACGAACGGAGATGAAACACACCATGTAGACTCTTTGTCCATGGTTCCTTGGACGTCACTCGTTGCAGGCGCCCTGTCAGCTGGCGTGGCACCCGCGCCGGGCAGAGGAGCTGTGGATGGCGCGACAGGGCGAGGGCGGGCGACTCGTGTGCTGCACTCTATTGATATCCGACGACTGCGACACGCCGCGAGGCGTCGTCGACCCGCTCCTGCCCAGTGATGTAAGGAAATTATCGACGAGTAACTGTAACCAATTCAGCTCTCTATAGATAGTGTAGGCCCATCGGAACGGATGTCACTGTCGGTTCCAAGAGTGACTCGCAACAGGCACTTCGCTTAAACAGGGAATCATACCCGAGCCACTTTCTTTGACCCGCTCCTGCCCAGTGACATGAGAATGTGTAATTGTGATTCCAATACTGGAACATCATAATTGGAAAGCGTCATGCTCGAGTGTTCATAAGTGTGCCGTGTGGAGGCGGGAGGGGCATTTTCGTATTCAACGTATTCACGTTCTTAAGTTTGCCGTGTAACGTATTCACGTATTCAGATAACCGGAGTCAGTTTGTTGTCAGGTGCCGGAGTGGCAGCGCGAGCGCGAGAGGGAGCGTCCGCGGCTGCGACACGCGCTGCGAGTCGGCGGGGGCGGCGCGGCGAGTCGGAGGACTCGGCGGGAGAGACAGTCCGATGGGTGCGTGTCGAATCGGGACAAGAACGGAAGGAACTTTTGAAAACGGGGAAAACATACAGGGATGAATTGTTCCAGTGTGGCCGTGGCGCACACCCCGCGCCCATTGGATGAGATCCCATCTATGGAGAAGGCACAGCTGATTCGCGAGATGGAGAACGACACGAGGATCGACAACTATGAGGTGGAATTCTCTCTCTCTCTATCTCTCTCTCTCTCCCTCTCTCTCTCTCTCACCCACCCCGTTCAGTGTTCCCTCTCCTCTATCGACGGTTTCGTGTTCGCTGTGAGCTGTCCGTATGGCGATGCCGAGTTGGAGGAGCGTGTGATGGTGTGGAGGAGGAGTGGCAGGGACGGCGAGAAGACGGCCGTAGAGGTGGAGTACGTGAGGGTGAGCGATTTGTGCGCCTAACAAAACTCTGTTAATTAGTCGTTGTTCAGCCGCTCGCCTCGCCGGAGCTTCCTCCGTGGACGGAGCGCGTTCCGTCGGTGGGGGTGGAGGTGGACCTGCGCACCCGCGCCCACATGGTACAGCGAGCGCGCGCCGGCGTAGGGATGACCAAGTGAGTCACTCTGTCTCTCTGTCTCTCTGTTTCTGTGTTTCTGTTGTTTTGTATCTCTGTCTTTTATTCTATTTTCTCTCTGTCTGTGACCTTCTCTCTCTCACACTGTCTTTCTCTTTCTCTCACATTATTCTTCAAGGACCATATACTACGAAACAATCCTTTGTGTGCATGAGTGAGCGTGTTTAGGGGCGGGTTCGACTGGCGTCGCGAGATGCTGCTCTCGTCTCTGCCCGTGTTGCGGGAGGCACACAGGGCCGACGGCTTGTTCTGGGCGTGGCTCGACGTCGCTTTTCGAGCCAACCATGTGATCGATGTGAACGAGTGCGTACATACGGCTAGACGGCCCGGCGCCAAGAAGGTGAGAGAGAGAGGGGGGGAGGGGGGGAGAGAGAGAGAGAGAGATTTCAGGAATCTCTAAGGCAGTCGACTGCGTCCGCGCCACTGCCGATGCTCTACACTGTGAAGGGGTTGGTACTGAGGAGAGTGATCCGATTCTAAAAGTGCTGTTCAGTCTGCCCGGATTGCTGCAACTGGCGCTGCGCGCCGACTCCAAGCAGGTCATTGTCATCGACCCGCTGCTGGCTAATCCAGGCACACCGGTGAGTCCCTCTTCCCATATGTCCTCATCTCGTTGATTAGCGCTTCTCGTCTCCGGAGCGAGACGCAATGCTGCGCTGCATCGGACTCGCGCCGCCCACCGATCGAGCCGCCGTCGAGGCCATGTTCCGGACCATTGGTGAGTGTCTCTAGGACCCTCTCAGATTTCTCTCCAACTTTTCCAGCGGACCCTCTCCATCAACATGGTGAACTCTTCCATGCTACCTTCCTCGCTATTCTGTACACCAAGGGACATCATCTGATGCATGTGAGTTGAGAGAGAGAGAGAGAGAGAGAGGGAGAGGGAGAGAGGGAAAGAGAGAGAGGGAAAGAGAGAGAGAGAGATGTAGACACTAGTCTCTTCAGTTCTCGCGTCGTCTGCCGATTGTGATGGGAGTTGACCCGGACCTGCACTCTACTGGATACATTCTACATGCGGACGATGTGCACAAGGTCTGTGGAAAAAGCTCCGCCCATGCAAGCTCCGCCCACTAACGTCCCGCCCCTTTTCAGACAATGGAGCGGTTCTTCATTCTGAGGGATCTGCAGCTGAAATCGGACTCTGAATTCCAGGCGAAGCTCACCGAGTGGCACGAATGCCTCGACGACTACCCCACGCGCCGTCAGTCTGTCTCCTCTCTCCTCTCCTCTCTCTCTCCCCTCTCTCTCTCTCTCTCTCTCTCTCTCCCTCCCTCTCTCCTTTTCTCTCTTTCTCTCTCTCTCCTCTCCCTCTCTCCTTTTCTCTCTCTCGCTCTATCTCTCCTCTCCCTCTCTCCTTTCCTCTCTCTCTCTCTCTCTCTCTCCCTCTCTCTCTTTTCCTCGCTCTCCTCTTTCACCCTCTTCTTCCAGCTGCTGTCCTATATTCATCTCTGGTCCACTGTCTCCTTCGACTTCTCACTTCAATCATACAACCGGAGAGGACCGACAAGCTAGTCACGGAGGTATGGAAGAGCGAATTATTTGCCATTTTGAAGGAACATCAAATTTTTCTCCTACCGTAACACTTATCTTTGCAAGAAGATCAAATTATGCTTCTACCGCAATTCATATGTTTGCAAGAAAATCAAATTATTCTCCTACCGTAGCACTTATCTTTACAAGAAGATCAAATTATTTTCCTACCGTAACACTTATCTTTGCAAGAAGATCAAATTATTCTCCTACCGTAACACTTATCTTTGCAAGAAGATCAAATTATTCTCCTACCGTAACACTTATCTTTGCAAGAAGATCAAATTATTCTCCTACCGTAACATTTATCTTTGCAAGAAGATCAAATTATTCTCCTACCGTAGCACTTATCTTTACAAGAAGATCAAATTATTCTCGCTCTTGCAAGAAGATCAAATTAATTGTTTTCTCAAGAAAAACAATTAATTTTTTTTAGAGATCAGTTTTCATTATTCAAGAATTTTTTTCGAATGGAAAAGCATATATATATATATATATATATATATATATATATATATATATATATATATATATATATATATATATATATATATATATATATATATATATATATATATATATATATATATTTCGATTCCAGGTTCTGAACGAGCACTCTGTCCCCCTTCCTCTCCGTCTCTGCCTCGCCATCCTTTGGCTGCCAGATGAGAAGCTGCGGCGACTCATGCACGTCCACTCGATTGCTAGCAGTGGTGCGTGGAGATGATTTAATAATGTTTTATATTTATTATATTTTATGTAGTATGTATATTATATGGAGATAATATTTTATATCATTTTATGATTGATGGATGATTTTCGCAGGTCGGCTGCATCGACTAGTCTACGTGGGACTGGGGCGATGCGAGGATAGCATTCAGGCGATCATGGAGTGAGTTGGAAAGGGGGGAGAGAGGGAGGGAGGAAGAGAGAGAGGGGGAAGAGAGAGAGGGAGAGAGAGGAGAGAGAGAGAGAGAGAGAGAGAGAGAGAGAGAGAGAGAGAGAGCTCGCATCATTCCAGCTACGTGCACGCGACGGGGGATGTTCAGACGGGAACTGTTCTGCTGCTGTGTGGAGGGTGTATTGGAGGAAGGTGAGAGTGAGGATGATAGATCAATCAATCAATCAATCAATCATTCATTCGATCAATCAATCAATCAGATGCATGGACAGATGTAAAGTGAGTGGAGAAGGGACGATGAGGAGAGATTGCAGGGCAGAGCCCATGGTTCGTGGTTCGCGCCCGTCGCTGCCTCATCTGGCAGAGATCTTCCCGTCGACCATTACTACTAGATTCACTATGTGAGTCGATTTTTAAAATAGTATTGATTGATGTATGCGTTCAGGAAGCAGCTGGAACTGCAGGCACTGCAGTGTTTGAGCACCTATCAGCAGGTGAGAGGGAGAGGGAAGGAGGAGAGACAGAGATAGATGGAAGTGTTGAGGTGCTGCACAGTGCGCGCGAGTGGGCCGCATCCGCGCTTCTCCGCGGCGCGATCGGCGGCCGCGAGCCCGAGTCAGTGGTGCGCGCGGGTCTCTCCTGCCAGTTCTGCTACGTCTCTCACGAGGAGGCGCTCCGCAACCAGGCCGCCATCGAGCTCAACGAGTGAGTCAAGTGGATCATGAAAGTATGAGAAATGAGTCCAGCATCACACCGCCGAAGCGACAGGGCCGACCGGCAGCCGAGGAGCCCGCACCGGAGGAACTGGACGTGAGTGTGGGGTACTCGGTTCGTATTGGATCAAGTGTCGACATTGTGTTCATAGTCTGATGACAACATATCAGGGCGGTCGGCGGGTGCGCGCGCAGGCGTGTCCGATGTGTCGCAAGCCCTATCCCACGTGTGTGCATTGCGGGCTCTTTTTCGGCACGGCGCTCGACGAAAACGACGACGGCCGCGTCAGCGACGCGTTCTCCGTCTGTCTGGTGAGTGGTCGTAAACTCGCGATGAGAAAGTGCACCTCTTGCCTCTCTTTTTTTCTCTTCCCGCGGTCAGAGACGCGTAGAGTGTACTATAAGAGAGAGAGAGAGGTCCGCGTCGCGTGTCCACCTTCTGTGTGCGGCGGCTGCTGGGCGCATAGTCGAGTGCTAACTTGTTGTTTCTGACTATAGAAGAGATGGATCTATGATGCCACTTTCAGATGTGCAACCACGGCGGGCACACGAGCCATCAGCTCAAGTGGTTCGCGAGGAGCAAGGTGGGTTCAGTCTTCCGTCTAACCATCACCCGTTTCCACAGGTGTGCGCGGTGTGGGGTTGCGCGTGCGAGTGCACTCGGTTCGATCACTCGACGGCGCCGGTGGCAGTGGAGGTTCGGCCGGCGGCGCGCGCCCGCACCAACACCCAGCAACACTCGGTCGACAGCCTGCCAGTGCACTACGCGCCAGTCATTCAAGAACCAGTGCTCAGAGAAGAAGTTGTGTAGAAAGAAGTATTGTTTTGGTGTATCGGAACTGTGCTTTTGTGATATTTCTTGCAGTTGTTTATACATAAATTTTGGTCCTGTGATATAACTCCGCTTTTGTTGGTGATGACAATTATCGAACGCCTGGCGATTGCGAAATAGCTCGCGCGTTGCGATGCGGTGATTTTGTTTTCATTTACGAAATTTATTTTCGTGTTTACTCTAATCTGCTGTGTTTTTTTGTTTTGTTTTTGTTTTTTTTTTTAAAATACATTTCTCTGTGTTTCTGTTTAGAATGGAATTGTCCGTTCAATCTGCTGGAGTGGACGTCGGCGGCGGAGAGGTGAGAGTGATTTCTGTTGGAATTGCTGGACTTGGTATTCTCCAGTCCATCGACCTGTCTCGTCTCTCGAGGGCGGATCTCACTGTCCACCTCGCTCTGCATCCCGAGAAGAGGTGAGCGTGATCGAGGGATCACTGGATATTTGTTGTGTCAAAATCTTCAGGGAGCTGGCACGCCATCTCGGACTGTCCACGTGTACTGTCGCGAGCTACTCTGTGAACCCGGTAAGGGAATTATTCACTTCATTCTAAGTTGAAGTGATTTCAGCTCGGTCTGAAGCTTCACGATACGACTATGCCGCGTGGCACACTTGACGAGGATCTGAACACGGCGTATGATTACGCGCACATTTCGGCGGTGCCGCTTTGGCTTATTACGGATTACCATCAGAGGTGAGTACATATATTACGATAACTAATTGTCTTAGCGCTGCGATGCTAATCTAAAGATCACCGAATTCACTGAAGGTTGCAAATTCACTGTAAATCTCATGCCTTTGAGTGAATACGGTATCTATCTTCTCATTTTACCGTTCACCATGTTTTGCAGCAAAAAGTACGCGTTCTCCGTCTTCGCTGCGATCGTCAGGGAGCGGATCGTGGATCGTGTCGACATTGATGTGGTTCGTTCTAATTCGAAGCATCCTCGATTGTATTTGAGCGATGTTCAGTCGAACTGTTCTCCGCTGGTGCTGCGCGCTTTCGCAGAGACGCTCTACCTCGCGTGTGGCAGTGATGCCGCGAGAGGGCTCCTCGACGCTGTCAACTTCACCTGCCGGTGGGCATCCATGCAGTTACTATGTGTCAGAGGGTACTCTGAAAGGACTGAGCACACCATTACAGCATCCCTTGCACATTCGAACTTGACGATCAGCACTGGGCGTGGACACTGGGAAAGGTATGCTCCCGTCACCAAGGAATATTCATATATTTTGCATACTCAGGTGCTGCGTGTGCCGCCGACTTTCCTGTATCTGCCGGCAGATAAGCGTTCGCTCATGTCGGTCGCGTGGTCGGGAGATGCACTCGCCGAGAATAAGTCCGACTACATGCTCGACTACGAGAAGGCGCTTATCGAGGTGGGTGAGAAGTGATAGATCTACATTCTACATTGCACATTTCGCCCCAATGTGCTTGGTGCGAGAAGAATCTCAACTTACCGATCCTATGTAATGTAATGTTTATCGTAATCGACTAGGATAGGTATACACGGGAGCAATAAATAACGAAGATGCAAAAGCAACAATGTACAGTACATGCTACCGTAATATATGGGTGGATAGATGCTGCTGCCGTGGGAGACAGACCGCAGTAGAGTGACCGCACCCGCGCCCCCGATGCCTACCCCGGCACCGCCCCCAGAGTGGAGTGGCTACCACATAGTGGAGTAGTGCCGCTAACTGTAATTGAGGAAGACGCGCAGCATTGCGCGGTAAAGTGCAGTCAGTATACTAGTTCGCTGTATATGATTTCAGAACATTTTTCATGAGATAGTTCGTCAGATTTGTTTTGAATATTTTGGAATTGTCTTCACAAACGATGGAAGTTGGTAACTGATTCCAAACAGTGCAAACTCTGTGAGATAGGAAAGATTGTTCGAGAGCAGTGGTTGATTTTGAGAAGATTTTCAGTCCATTTCCTCTACTCCTTGACTGAATTGTAGATTCTTTCGAGTACAATACAATCGGATTGTCTTCTTTGTCCACCCAAACTTGACCATACACATACTTGTGTGCAGTACAAACATCTTTGATTGTTCTGCGCAATGAAAGAGGTTTGAGATCAAGTTCTTTCAGTCTTTGATCATACTCAAGATTCGGACAAAAACGTTTTGTAAACTTTCTTTGAATTTTCTCAACTGGATCCCAGTAAGTTTTCTTTATATCAATGAGGCACTCAGTATTGTATTCCAAAATAGGTAAAACCTTAGCATTAAAGAGCGTCATAAAGCCTTTCTTGTTAAAACTGAAGGCTCTGAACATATTATTCATAATTGCACCTGCCTTACGAGCTTGCTGTAGTAAGTGAGTTCGAGGTTTAAGATCACTTGATATTTCAACTCCAAGATCTCGGATATGGTCTTTTTGTTGCAGCTGTATTTCGCCAATAGAATAACACGAATTATGGCGTTTCTGTCTTCCAGTATTCGTACACAATACAGCGCACTTGCCAATTGAAATTTTTAATTGCCGATTAGAGAACCAATCAAAAGCTGAGTTCATATCAGTTTGAAGCTTTGTTAAATAGTCTGGAATACTTCTACTTATATAAAATTTAGTATCATCTGCATACATCAGTGTTTTTGAGTGTTGTATGCATTTTTCAAGATCATTCAGGTAAATGTTGAAAAGAAGAGGCCCCAGGACTGATCCTTGAGGCACTCCGCTTCCCACTATTGTTGGTTGGGAGACAGATTCATTCACTCTCACCATTTGATGTCGACCATTTAGATATACTTTTATCCAATTCACAATTTCTCTACTGATCCCATAAGCACACATGATGTCCAACAATCTACGATGGTTCACTGTATCGAATGCCTTCGCAATGTCCAAATATATGACATCTGTTCCTTGCCGGTTTTTGATCAGGTCACTTTGAAACTTTATGAGTTGAGAGGATGTGGATCTATGATCTAAGAAACCATGCTGATTTGATGAAATAATGTGATTTTGCCACATGTATTTTCTTATATCATGTGTAACAATCGTTTCAAATAATCTGCATGATGTACATGTGAGTGCAATGGGGCGATAGTTTGTCGGATTACATGGATCACCAGACTTGAACACCGCCGTTACAATAGATGTTTTCCACACTTTCGGCAATGTGCAAGTCTGTATACTTCTTGTGAATATAATTGATAGCGGAAGAGCAAGCACGACAGCTAATTTATGAAGGGCAATACTAGGAATGGAGTCCACACCATAAGAAAGTTTGTTTTTGACTTTTAATAAAAATCTGTATACATTCACAGGACTGAAGTCAATGCTATTCATACTAGATCCAAGAACCACATCGGGAGTGAATGGTTTGTTGTCATCCACTGTGAATATAGATTTGAAATGATTGTTGAGAAGCTCTGCTCGTTGCGAATCATCTACTACAAGTTCGCCTTGCTGATTTTTTAGAGCACCTAGCTGTTTTCTACTCAGTGTTTTTGCAGATACATATTTCCAAAATTTATTTAAATCGAAACTATTCAAAATTCCGAATTCTTTCTTTCTAATACACGGCTCGTCACTCGCGCACTCGCACTGTCGAAAAAGCATGCTTGAGGGAGTGGGCGGAGCTTAATTGGCACCACTCCAAATGATCACTTAGTCGCGAACAACAGTTATTTTCAGCATTACTTATGTTTCATAACGCTGTGTATATTTTTCTTAGGTCAAAAGCCTTAAAAACTATTCAATTAAATATAATTTGCATAATTAATTAACAAGGGAATCAGGTGTAAGCAGCTTATGATGTGCATGTTATTGTTTCGAAAGAATGGCTTTTGAGTGGAACGGCCCGAGTGCGCGAGTTACATTGCTTTGACGAGCCGTGAATAACCATGTGAAGTTCGTGCTTGTACTTAGATTCAGCTATCTTATATGCATCTCTGTCTGCCTGCATTTTTGATACCTTATATCGAGTATATAATTTACGTGATTTATCACGTAATTTGGTAATATAACGAGGCCATTTTTGCTTAGCTTGTTGGATTGTTGATGTCCACTTGTTCAAACAATCAGTAACAATTTTAGAAAAGTGAGTGTACATCGTATCAATATCTGTACAATTTGTCAACTCAATGTCCCAATCAACATGAGCTAATTCTGCCTCAATAGCAGTATAGTCACTTAATCTGTATGATTTGAATGACTTATCTTTATGATAGTTTTGATTAGTGATACGAAATTCAAGTTCACAAGTAACTAATAAGTGATCAGAAACAGGTGTATCAACTTCGACATTGAATATCATACTTTTCTCAGACGTAAATAGGAGATCTAACGTGTTACCATTTGTGTGAGTGGGATGGTGAACGTGTTGTGTAAGACCAGAGAGAGCAACAAATTCCAAGAATTCCTTGCTCATTGGTCTCACTGCGTCCATAATACCCCAATCCACATCTGGCATATTAAAATCACCCGCTATCACATACTGACAAGAAAGATTCAAACCATCTATATATTGTTGAAACTCATGTGTGAATGTGGGATCGTTAGCAATACTTCCTTTTCTGTATACACCAATAATACATAGTGAAATTCCTGAATTATTTGTGATTTTGACAGATATAGCTTCGAATTTTATATTGGAATATGGTCTTCCGATTTGGGAAGGAGATAGAGAATCTGATACAAAAATACCTACTCCACCACCACCACCTTGAGGTCTGCTAGCAGAAAAAAGCGTGTAATTTGGAATACTGATCAAGGCACCTGATGATAACCAAGTTTCTGTTATAACTAACACACTATTAGTTTGAGGCGACAAATAGTGATTACAAAACAGTAATGACTGGGTGTTCAAACTTCTTATATTTGCTAGCGAAAGTTTAGTATACTGACTGCACGAAGACATTACTGCGCATTACCGGTCACGTCAACCCCAACTACAGTACCTCCAACAGGGGCAGTTCCGGGGGAAGAAGTCGGCGGCGCTGCGCGAACCTTCCTCTCCAAGATCATCATGTCCCTCACGACAAACATCATGTATCCGGCCCTGCAATTCAAATTATATACAAACTGTCGAAGCTGCGAATCTCTCTCACGCTCCAGGGCTGTCAGGTCCCGGCGCACGTAGCGACCGAGACCCGCCCCTCCAATCGTCCGGCGAACCGTCTCAGCGTCGTCGTTGCTGCGGCAGAGGACCTTGATGGGGCGGCGGGGCTGGGTCGAGGCGGGCGGGTGGCGGTAGGCTTTGATCACCATGTCGGGGTCTTCTCCTCGTCCAGATAGTGCGGCCTTCACAGCATCAGTCAAAGTTTCTGTTATAACTAACACACTATTAGTTTGAGGCGACAAATAGTGATTACAAAACAGTAATGACTGGGTGTTCAAACTTCTTATATTTGCTAGCGAAAGTTTAGTATACTGACTGCACGAAGACATTACTGCGCATTACCGGTCACGTCAACCCCAACTACAGTACCTCCAACAGGGGCAGTTCCGGGGGAAGAAGTCGGCGGCGCATAAATCTTCGATTTATATATTCTCATTCAGGAGTGGTTCTCTAGCACGCTCCGTGGGTCGCTCATTTTCAACACGGAGATCCCGATGCGAATGGACAACGTTCCCGGCTTCACCCATTCCCTATTCGACTATCTGCGGCAGCATGCCGAGAAGGTGAGGTCGGGATTGGCATACATGTTGATGTGGCAGCTACTGCAGATTGTCGTGCCGACTAGGTTGGATCCGTGGCACTACTCGAGTTGGCAGTTCATTCTGACGCGCAGTGACGGTCGTCGCGCGCTCTGCTCTGTGCGCATTGCCTCATCGTTCGGTGTCAGTTGCTGGGAGATGGGCACCCGTCGCACACTCCAAGACGAGGTATGTGGAATGTAGGATATGTGCATATCAGGTCGTGCATCAGGCTGATGGCTGGAGTGAGCACGACGAAGCGGCATTCTGCGAGCTCTTCGACCACCCCTCCTCTCCTGGGTGCGTTATGGGTTTTAGAATCATCGATTTGGATAATAGAATCGAAATACATATCCGTATTGATCCTTTCGATTTGCAGCTCCATGTCGAGCGAGACGTGCAGTGAGTTCGAGGTGGTGAAGAGCGGAGACGGAGACAGGGACGAGGAGGACACGGTGCGAGTGTGTCTCTTTCCACACATCATCTCTTTCCAGATGTCCCTTGTCTCGGCGCCGACTGGAGATGGGGAGGTCCAAGAGGTGGAGGCGACCAGCGAGGAGGGGATTGTGAAGGCGGACGAAGTTGTCACCGAAGAGATGCGTGCAGTGGAGACGGTCACTCAGCCGGGAGAGCTCAACCTGGACTATCAGAAGAAGGAGGAGGAGGGTGCGGGCACTGACGCCGATATCGTCTCGCGGTGTGTGAGCCTTACTTTTACAGTCGATATTTGAATTTTTTAGTTCAATGTGCGCGTCGGTCGATTTCGAGGTGGTGACGAGGGACACGGTACGCCTAGTCTTTAGATTCCCTTCCCTCACTGACTTTATTCAGATCTCGACGCCGACTGGAGATGGGGAGGGCCAAGAGGTGGAGGCGACCAGCGAGGAAGATGGGGAGAATGCTCCCGAAATGAAGAAGGACGAGACTGCGGACCGTCCGTCTGGAGAGGAGGAAGAGACTGTCAAGAATGAGAAAAGCGGTCCGAATGAGTCAGGAGAGAAGGGAGGCGGAAAGGCGGCCGCCGCCGGTTTCAACCCGTACGAGCTCTGCTTCTTCGCCGATCTCTCCAACGAGAATCAGTGAGGGGTTTTGTATTTCTTGTTTTGTACTCACTCCTAAATTCAGCGCCGCTGTGACGTCGCTCGGTCGAACGGAGAAGAACGTCGTGATCTATGCTATTCACTCGGTTAGGAGAGAGAGAGAAAGAGAGAGAGGGGGAGAGAGAGGAGAGAGTTGGTTGCATTGCAGCAGCACGTGTGGATGGGCAAGCGTCCGGCCGAGTGGTGTGACCGCGCGCAGACCGACGTCTTCCAAGTCGGCAGTCATCTCTCCGACGAGCAGGCAAAGTGAGTGTGGGGGGGGGCACTTGTACGCTACTCTCTGGGCCTTTCGTCTTGTCCTCGCCCACTGTACCTTCACGGTGTAATGATTGGTCTACTCTCTTCTATGTTGACATTTATTATTAACTGTTGTTCGTCATCTTGCTACTTGTATATTCGGATGTTGTTATTGTAGTCTGTACCCCCGGTTACAGGGCCGAGTTCGCGTTCTCCATCTTCACCCGTCTCCTCGCATCGCCTTCTGTTCGCTGCGTCGAGATCGACATTGTGAGTATTTTATAGCAAACCTGTATCGAAGTATAGCCTGCGCCAGAGCGATAGTTGACTATCTGTATTCATCTGATCTACCCCACCGAGTGCAACTTATTACGAGCATAGTACTATAGATAGTGGGGATAGTTCGTACGTATTGCCCACTGCACGTTTTAGAAGTGATAGTTTCTCGTTTCAGCGCAAGTGCAGCGTGGATATGGTGGAGCACTTTGCGGAGGTGCTCTCCCTCGCCCTCCCCTCGCCCCTTCCCACCCTGCCGATCCTGATTCTGAAGGAGGAGGAGGGAGAGAGGGTCGTCAAGTGCAACGGAGAGGAGGCAGCAAGGTGGAGGGACGCCATTCGGAAGATCGGACAGGTGGGGAGAGAGGAGAGAGAGAGAGAGAGAGAGAGGGAGGGGGGTGCATTCCAGGCGCTGCCGTGTCGCGAGCTGCATGTGATGCTCGAGTGCGAGTGCGGCAAGTGCACTTTCATCGGAAACACCATCTATGCGCACTGGGAGGGGGTGAGTCTCTCTCTCTCTCTCTCTCTCTCTCTCTCTCTCTTTCTCTCTCTCTCTCTCTCTCTCTCATTCTTCCCTCCTAGGTGTCCGTGTTGGAGATCATCTCGGGTCACGTCCGCACCAAGTTCGACTGGTGGGACGGTCGTTTCCCGCTTCTCCGCTCCTTTGCTGACCACTCTGTGTGCGAGGGAGAGGAGGCGGAGAGACAGCTGAACATGCTGGCGGTGGCACAGAGCAACCTGGAGGTGAGAGAGAGAGAGAGGGAGAGAGAGAGGGGGGGGAAGGGTGGGGGGAACATGGAGGTATGGCAGATGGCTCCGAAACCAATCTATAACGGTGGTTTCTTCCGTTTGTTGCGTCCTCGCTGACTCTATTCTGCGTTGCAGAGACATGTTGACCTGCATGTGTATAGCACATTGGTTTCGGGGGAAGGATGAGAGAGAAGTTTCTTTTTTCCAGAAGTGGCTGTCCTCCGGTCACCCGTTCTTCTTCGCTCTCCGCGCCGCCGTGTCGTTCACTCTCCTACGCGAAGATCCGCGTTTCGCTCGCTTCCAGACATTCCTCCAGCCCTATCAGACGGTGCGTCTCTCTCTCTCTCTCTCTCTCTCTCTCTCTCTCTCTCCCCCCCCTCTCTCCTCTCACCCCCTCTCCCTTGCAGGAGACGCGTGTGCGGGGTGACTGGCGCGGCGTGTCTCACTCTCGCGACTACCGTCTTCCCCACTCGGACGTCTGTCTGTCTGCCACTCTCTCCATCCAGCCCTCTCTCTTCTCCATCGAGGTCTTCCCGAGTGACATGGACGCACAGCGCCGTCGCGTTGTCTGGATATAGAAGTCTAGCTGTTCCCGACACTGTACAGATACTTGTATACTCTTTACTTATTTTACTCATATGATACTCACGTTCATTTGCCTTATTCCTGATCAGATGCTTTGACTATATTTTCAAAACTGTTGTTGTTTATCGGATATTGTTTCACCAATTATTCATTGACTCGTACCACACTCGTTTTTTTGTTACGTTTTCATTGTTGACACTGAAGTTGTTCACGTTGATAAAAAAGTTTATTCGACAATGCAGCCGGTCGGATCCACCTCTCCGCCACACTCTCATTGGTCGGCAGAAGGGAGCATCGACGCGAGACAGCCGGGCAATGCAGAGAGCGCAGACGACGGCGGAACTGAAATGAGGGGGTTCTTCGGTTAGGATGTTTCTGACAGTACCAGGTACATCTAAGAAGTTACTGTTTCGTGTGAGTTCATTCTACTCATGAACGCTTTGGCTATGACATGCTCGGCGAGCAACCCCCTCCTCTACACCCTCTACTCCACCAGGTATGCTCTCTCTCTCTCTCTCTCTCTCTCTCTCTCTCTCTCTCTCTCTTTCTCTCTCTCTCTTCCTCTTTTTCTCTCTCTCACCCACCCCGTTCACAGTGTTCCCTCTCATCGATCGATGGGTTCGTGTTCGCGGTTCGCCGGAGCTTCCTCCGTGGACGGAGCACGTGCCGGCGGTAGGAGTGGAGGTGGACCTGCGCACCCGCGCCCACATGGTGCAGCGAGCGCGCGCCGGTGTGGGCATGACCAAGTGAGTATTATCTTTTAAAAGGACTTCCGTAAGAGAAGAGTTTGTGTTACTCAATGTAATGCAACAAAAGCTCATGCATTTTATCAATCGAAATAGTAAACAAACCTGCTCTTTCTGCAATAAAAACTAATGCGAGCAAATGTTGTATGTCGGGAAATTGATTTCGGTATCCGATCGATTATATATAACTTGTTGAACTATTGGAGCAGGTTTGTGTACTATTTCGATTGATAAAATGCATGAGCTTTTGTTGCATTACATTGAGTAACACAAACTCTTCTCTTACGGAAGTCCTTTTAAAAGATAATGAATGTACTTTTATTGGATTTCATATAAATCTATCTACATTAACATGAACCACAAAACATTTTTTTAAAAGAAAACCAACAGTTCACTCACCCTGTTGAGTCCAAAATTGTATAAAATTTGCAAAAAAAAGAGTTTAGGTAATGCTGATGGGAAAATTTACAATTCCAATGTCATTTCTATGTAAAATCAAATATTACAAAAGGTTTGCCGCCAGCGGGAACCGAACTCGAACCATGTGTCTCAACGGGCGCAATCGCTAACCACAACACTACTGTGCGCACGGCAGAGCCCGCGATCTAAACGATATCAGTGCAATCCACAGGCAGTGCTGATTGTGCACCTCCTGTCTGCTGGGGGCAGCCGGTGCGCGCCACCCCCCCCCTAGAAAACGTTCCGTACACGGGGGATTGCCTGCCCCTCAGGGGGCGCGCGCGCGTATCTCGCTTCCTACAACAGCTAGCGTTACCAAAATCGAAACTTAACCATTTTCTAACATCCTGATAACATCTATCAGCATCACATTGTTCTCGCAAAGATTCTAAGGGACCTTTCGTTCAGTCGCCTTTTGCCGATTCTAGCGCGCGACTAGGGTTAACACAAACCAACCAGCGCTGCCGCGCTGGTTGTAATTTGAGTCCCTCTATGTTTCTGTGTCTCTGTCTCTCTCTCTCTTTTGTGTGTCTCTGTCATTCTGTCTCTCTGTCTTTTGTCTCTCTGCCTCTCTCTGTTGTGCATGAGTGATCATGTTTAGGGGCGGGTTCGACTGGCGTCGCGAGATGCTGCTCTCATCGCTGCCCGTGTTGCGGGAGGCACACAGGGCGGACGGCTTCTTCTGGGCGTGGCTCGACGTCGCCTTTCGAGCCAACCATGTGATCGATGTGAACGAGTGCGTGCACACGGCTAGACGGCCCGGCGCCAAGAAGGTGAGGGAAAATGTGAGGGATGGAGAGAAAGACGGAGAGAGAGAGAGAGAGGGGGAGAGAGGGAGAGAGGGAGAGAGGGAGAGAGGGAGAGAGGGAGAGAGGGAGAGAGGGAGAGAGGGAGAGAGGGAGAGAGGGAAAGAGGGAGAGAGGGAGAGAGGGAGAGAGGGAGAGAGGGAGAGAGGGAGAGAGGGAGAGAGGGAGAGAGGGAGAGAGGGAGAGAGGGAGAGAGGGAGAGAGGGAGAGAGGGAGAGAGGGAGAGAGGGAGAGAGGGAGAGAGGGAGAGAGGGAGAGAGGGAGAGAGGGAGAGAGGGAGAGAGGGAGAGAGGGAGAGAGGGAGAGAGGGAGAGAGGGAGAGAGGGAGAGAGAGAGAGAGAGAGAGGAAGAGAGAGAGATTCTAGGAATTTAATAAGCATTTAGGAATCGCTAAGACAGTCGACTGCGACCGCGCCACTGCCGATGCTCTACACTGTGAAGGGGTAGGTGATAGGAAATGATACGATTTCGAAGTGATAGATTTATTACCGATAATATAAGAAAAGAAGAAACATATAAGAAAAACGTCTTTGTTTTAAAGTCTTATGGCCAACTTCAGTATGCCCGGATTGCTGCAACTGGCGCTGCGCGCCGACTCCAAGCAGGTCATTGTCATCGACCCGCTGCTGGCTAATCCGGGCGCACCGGTGAGTCCCTCTTCCCATGTGTCCTCATCTCGTTGATTAGCGCTTCTCGTCTCCGGAGCGAGACGCTATGCTACGCTGCATCGGACTCGCGCCGCCCACCGATCGAACCGCCGTCGAGGCCATGTTCCGGACCATTGGTGAGTGGTCTGATTCTCTGAGAGATGTAGACACGAGTCTCTTCAGTTCTCGCGTCGTCTGCCGATTGTGATGGGAGTAGACCCGGACCTGCACTCTACTGGATACATTCTACACGCGGACGATGTGCACAAGGTCTGTGGAAAAGCTCCGCCCATGCAAGCTCCGCCCACTAACGTCCCGCCTTTTTTCAGACAATGGAGCGGTTCTTCATTCTGAGGGATCTGCAGCTGAAATTGGACTCTGAATTCCAGGCGAAGCTCACCGAGTGGCACGAATGCCTCGACGACTACCCCACGCGCCGTCAGTCTGTCTCCTCTCTCCTCTCCTCTCTCTCCCCCCCCCCCCTCTCTCTCTATCTCTCTCTCCTCTCCCTCTCTCTTTTTCTCTCTCTCGCTCTATCTCTTTCCTCTCTCTCTCTCCTTTTCTCTCTCTCCCCTCCCCCCCCCCCTCTCTCTCTCTCTCTCTCTCTCCCCCCTTTCCCTCGCTCTCCTCTGTCACCCTCTTCTTCCAGCTGCTGTCCTATATTCATCTCTGGTCCACTGTCTCCTTCGACTTCTCACTTCAATCATACAACCGGAGAGGACCGACAAGCTAATCACGGAGGTATGGAAGAGCGAATTATTTGCCATTTTGAAGGAACATCAAATTATTCTCATACCGTAATACTTATCTTTGCAAGAAGATCAAATTATTCTTCTACCGTAATTCATATGTTTGCAAGAAGATCAAATTATTCTCCTACCGTAACACTTATCTTTGCAAGAAGATCAAATTATTCTCCTACCGTAACACTTATCTTGGCAAGAAGATCAAATTGTTCTCCTACCGTAACACTTATCTTTGCAAGAAGATCAAATTATTCTCTTACCGTAACACTTATCTTTGCAAGAAGATCAAATTATTCTCCTACCGTAACACTTATCTTTGCAAGAAGATCAAATTATTCTCCTACCGTAACACGTATCTTTGCAAGAAGATCAAATTATTCTTCTACCGTAATATTTTCTCAAGAAAACCAATTAGTTTTTTTAGAGATCAGTTTTCATTATTCAAGGATTTGATTTTTTTTTCTAATTTCGAATGGAAAAGCATATTTTATAATAAAAATAATAATAATTTCGATTCCAGGTTCTGAACGATCACTCTGTCCCCCTTCATCTGCGTCTCTGCCTCGCCATCCTTTGGCTGCCAGATGAGAAGCTGCGGCGACTCATGCACGTGCACTCGATTGCCAGCAGTGGTGGGTGGATTAGACATCTCAATTTAAGGTTGTTTGTTGATGAATGATTCGTAGGTCTGCTGCATCGACTAGTCTACGTGGGACTGGGACGATGCGAGGATAGTATTCAGGCGATCATGGAGTGAGTTGGAAAGGGGGAGAGAGAGAGGGAGAGAGAGAGAGAAAGAGAGAGGGGGGGGAGAGAACATCATTCCAGCTACGTGCATGCGACGGGTGATGTTCAGACGGGAACTGTACTGCTGCTGTGTGGAGGATGTATTGGAGGAAGGTGAGAGTGAGGATGATAGATACGTAGACAGGTGAAAAGTGAATGGAGAAGGGACGATGAAGAGAGATTGCAGGGCAGAGCCCATGGTTCGTGGTTCACGCCCGTCGCTGCCTCATCTGGCAGAGATCTTTCCGTCGACCATTACTACTAGATTCACAATGTGAGTCGGCTTTCAAAGTAGATTTTACTGGAAAATGTGTAGTGAGACATTGGAATGTACATTAGCTCATGTTGTGTATAACCGCCGAGTGGAGCGGGATGTTATGAGAAGATTGTCCGATCAGATATGTCACTATATATTCTGTCCGTGCGTGTATTCGTGATCAGTCATAAAGTACCATTCTGGGACCATGGGTTGCCCTCTTGTCTCCTATCATCACTGGTAGCAGCGAGGACCGGTCCTAGTATGGGACCGGACGATCCACCACCTGCCGTCTAATTCCTATTGTCTATTGTCGCCGTTTCTGCCTACGTCTTCTGCCTATTCGTGTGCCGGTCGGTCGCAGTCTCGGAAGCCGACTACCGTGCGAGGGAGAGGGAGCCGTCGCGAGAAGACTCGGAGGAGCGAGGCAGTCGGACGAGTAGGGATGGACGGTCACGTCTTCTCTGTGCGCAGGAGCAAGGGAGCCCCACGTGAGAATGAGATTCATTGATTGATCCTAGGTAATGACTAACATCTCCATTGCTTAGCCCGCATATTTTCCTTTGTGTGTACCGTAGACTGTTAATGAGGACATTAACCGGTAAAGGGGATAGCAGTGAGACATTGGAATGTACATTAGCTCATGTTGTGTATAACCGCCGAGTGGAGCGGGATGTTATGAGAAGATTGTCCGATCAGATATGTCACTATATATTCTGTCCGTGCGTGTATTCGTGATCAGTCATAAAGTACCATTCTGGGACCATGGGTTGCCCTCTTGTCTCCTATCATCACTGTGTTCAGGAAGCAGCTGGAACTGCAGGCACTGCAGTGTGTGAGCACCTATCAGCAGGTGAGAGGGAGAGGGAAGGAGGAGGGACAGAGATATATGGAAATGTTGAGGTGCTGCACAGTGCGCGCGAGTGGACCGCATCCGCGCTTCTCCGCGGCGCGATCGGCGGCCGCGAGCCCGAGTCGGTGGTGCGTGCGGGTCTCTCCTGCCAGTTCTGCTACTTCTCTCACGAGGAGGCGCTCCGCAACCAGGCCGCCATCGAGCTCAACGAGTGAGTCAAGTGGATCATGAAAGAATAACAATGAGCCTAGCATCACACCGCCGAAGCGCCAGGGCCGACCGGCAGCCGAGGAGCCGGCGCCAGAGGAACTGGACGTGAGTGTGGGGTAGCACTCGGTACGTAGTGGATCCAGTGTTGGCATTGTGTTCATTGTCTGATCACAACATATCAGGGCGGTCGGCGGGTGCGCGCGCAGGCGTGTCCGATGTGTCGCAAGCCCTATCCCACGTGTGTGCACTGCGGGCTCTTCTTCGGCACGGCGCTCGACGAAAACGACGACGGCCGCGTCAGCGACGCGTTCTCCGTCTGTCTGGTGAGTGGCTGGAGAAGGTGTGGATAAGTAGATCAAATCACATTCAGATGTGCAACCACGGCGGGCACACCAGCCATCAGCTCAAGTGGTTTGCGAGGAGCAAGGTGGGCTCAGTCTCTCGTCTAACCATCACCCGTTTCCACAGGTGTGCGCGGTGTGGGGTTGCGCGTGCGAGTGCACCCGATTCGATCACTCGACGGCGCCGGTGGCAGTGGAGGTTCGGCCGGCGGCGCGCGCCCGCACCCACACCCAGCAACACTCGGTCGACTGCCTGCCAGTGCGCTACGCGCCAGTCGTTCAACAACCAGTGATCAGAGAAGAAGTTCTGTAGAAAGAAGTATTGTTTTGGTGTATCGAAATTGTGCATTTTTATGATGTTTTACAGTTGTTTAGAAATAAATTTTGGTCCTGTGATGCAACTCCGCTTTTGTTGGTGATGACAATTATCGATCGACAGGCGATTGCGAAATAGCGCGCGCGGTGTGATGATTTAGTTGTTTTTTTTTAATTGCGCGTTTTTTCAAACTGTTTTGGGTTTTTAAAATTATTGTTATGATTTGCTCGTTTAGAATGGAGTTTTCTGTTCAATCCGCTGGAAAGGAGGCTGACGGAGGAGAGGTAAAATTGATTTCTCTTTTATTCCAAATTGTGCCCCCACACTCCTCTTTCGTTTCTAAATTGCTGAACTCGATATTCTCCAGGCTTTGTGCCGCCTTTCAAACCTGACTGCTCACCTCGCTCTGCATCCCGAGAAAAGGTGAGCGTGATCGAGGGATCACTGGGTATTTGTTGTGTCAAAATCTACAGGGAACTGGCACGCCATCTCGGACTGTCTCCGTGTACTGTTGCGAGCTATTCTGTGAACTCGGTAATTGAATTATTCACTTCATTCTAAGACGAAGTGATTTCAGCTCGGTCTGAAGCTTCACGATACGACTATGCCGTGTGGAACTCCTGACGAGGATCTGAACAGGGCATATGCCTACGACAACATTTTCGCGAAGACGTTTGGACAGCACTTTCCAGACGGTCAGAGGCGCGTAAGCCATGTATACTTTTCTATTTTATTCCCATTCGCAGGAACGCGCAAGTGTTCGCTGTGTTCGCGGAGCTCATCACGAGTCAACTCGTTCGGCGTATCGACATCGATGTGGTTTGTTATCATTAGAAGCACCTTGGCCTTGCATTTGTACTTCATTCATATTCAGTCGGGCTGTTCTCCTCTCGAGATGCGTGTCTTCGCAGAGACGCTGTACATCGCCTGCGGCAGTGGGACCGCGAGACAACTCGACGCTGTCAACTTCACTTCTCTGTGAGCCATTATGTGTTCAATAGTAATTATGTGTTCCACCAGTTCTAAGAAACATTCGGTTTTTATAATTTCCGTCTATTAATCCAAATCGTGACTCCACACTTTTGCTCACTACTACTTTTTAAGTCATAATTTTTTATTCCAATCATTTCTAAACATTATCTAATGGTATTTGAAAGATAAGTGATAAGTTCAAAATCAATTTCATGAAAGTTTGAAATTTCATGAAAATTTCAACTTGTGTCAAATTTAGTTATTTTAAGTTAGACATGTCTTATAACAGTTATAGATTGATTCTATAAACAATACAAATCGATTTCTGAAAAAGAAACATATGAAAACATCACTTTGGCACTTTGGGGTGGAGTCACGATTTTCATTTTTAGGCGCCAGTGTTTTTATACCTTTCATCTGGTTTCGAATTCAAATTCAAACATTGGCTGTGTTCGAATGAGTTGTGAAGGGAAGGGCTTGGACTGTTGCGACGAGACTGACTGTCTTTACAGCATCCCGCGCGCATTCAAGATGGATGATATGCACTGGGCGTGGATCCTGGGCAAGGTATTGTCATATCATCAAAAATGGTTCGTGTTTGTATGATGTTCGTATTCAGGTGTTGTGTGTGCCGCCGACTTTCCTGTATCTGCCGGCAGATATGCGCTCGCTCATGGCGGCCGCGTGGTTTGGGAGATGCACTCGCCGAGAATAAGGCCGACTACGCGGATCACGTGCTCAACGACAAGCAGGCACTTGTCGAGGTGAGCGGATGCATGCAAACGCCTATCACACACTCTCCCAATCAAACACAATTTTATCAAATTTCTCATGAAATGTGTGATAACTTGTTGGTTAAAAAAATCCTTTTTAATAACATGTTTTATTCAGAAGTGGTTGTGTGGTACACTGAGCGAGCCGCTCTTCTTCTGTCTGAACGTTGAAATGGGCATGGGCAACGTTCCCGGCTTCAACCACTCATTCATCGACTTTGTGCGACCGCACGCCGATAGGGTGAGAGTGGAGATCGCCGCAGCATGTTGACATTCTCTTCAGGAGAGAGACGTGCTGGAGTTGGGTGTGTGGCTGCGATCAGCTTGGCAGTTCACGCTCACGCGAAGTGACGGTCGCCGCGCGATCTGTATTTTCGACATTGGAGAAGTATGCGCGATCAATTGCTGGCAGGAGGATTACGACCTCCTAGTTCAGGATAGCGACCAGGTGTGTAATATAGTCGGCTTAGATAATTGTTGGTGTATCTTGCGGCTTATGCCCAGAATGTGCGTCGGCCCACTCTCGACTGGAGTGAGCGGGACGCGGACCTCTCCGCCCACAACCCGCCATCTACTCTTTCTGGGTACGTTTTGGAATTATCGATTTATCGATCATAGATATATCGAAATAATTATCGTATTGATTACTTTGAATTGCAGGTCGATGTGCGCTTCGAGTGAGTTCGAGGTGGTGAAGAGGGGCGTCGGAGACAGGGACGAGGAGGACACGGTGCGAGTGATTCTATTTTCACCCATAACTCTCTCTTTCCAGATGTCCCTTGTCTCCACTCCGACTGGAGATGGGGAGGACCAAGAGGAGGAGGCGACCAACGAGGAGGTGATTGAGAAGGCGGACGAGTTTGCCACCGAAGAGATGAGTGCAGTGGAGACAGTCACTCAGAAGACAGGAGAGCTCGACCTGGACGTCCAGAAGAAGGAGAAGGAGTGTGTGGGCAGTGACACCGATATCGTCTCGCGGTGTGTGAGCCTTACTTTTACAGTTGATATTTGAATTTTTTAGTTCAATGTGCGCGTCGGTCGATTTCGAGGTGGTGACGAGGGACACGGTACGCCTAGTCTTTGGATTCCCATCCCTCACTGAGTGTCTTCAGAACTCGACGCCGACTGGAGATAAGGAAGAGCAAGAGGCGGAGGCGACCAGCGAGGAAGATGAGGAGAGTTCTCCCGAAATGGAGAAGGACGAGACTACGGACAGTCCGAATGAGTCAAAGAAGGGAGGCGGAAAGGCGGCCGCCGCCGGTCTCAACCCGTACGAGCTTTGCTTCTTTGCCGATCTCTCCAACGTGAATCGGTGAGGGGTTTTGTATTTCTTGTTTTATACTCACTGCAAATTTCAGTGCTGCTGTGGCGTCGCTCGGTCGAACGGAGAAGAACGTCATGATCTATGCTATTCACTCAGTTAGGAGAGAGAGAGGGAGGGAGAGAGAGAGGAGAGAGTTGGTTGCATTGCAGCAGCACGTGTGGATGGGCAAGCGTCCGGCCGAGTGGTGTGACCGCGCGCAGACCGACGTCTTCCAAGTCGGCAGTCATCTCTCCGACGAGCAGGCAAAGTGAGTGTGGGGGGGGGGGCACTTGTACGCTACTCTCTGGGCCTTTCGTCTTGTCCTCGCCCACTGTACCTTCACGGTGTAATAATTGGTCTACTCTTTCTATGTTGACATTTATTATTAACTGTTGTTCGTCATCTTGCTACTTGTATATTCGGATGTTGTTATTGTAGTCTGTACCCCCGGTTACAGGGCCGAGTTCGCGTTCTCCATCTTCACCCGTCTCCTCGCATCGCCTTCCGTTCGCTGCGTCGAGATCGACATTGTGAGTATTTTATAGCAAACCTGTATCGAAGTATAGCCTGCGCCAGAGCGATAGTTGACTCTCTGTATTCATCTAATCTACCCCACCGAGTGCAACTTATTACGAGCATAGTACTATAGATAGTGGGGATAGTTCGTACGTATTGCCCACTGCACGTTTTAGAAGTGATAGTTTCTCGTTTCAGCGCAAGTGCAGCGTGGATATGGTGGAGCACTTTGCGGAGGTGCTCTCCCTCGCCCTCCCCTCGCCCCTTCCCACCCTGCCGATCCTGATTCTGAAGGAGGAGGAGGGAGAGAGGGTCGTCAAGTGCAACGGAGAGGAGGCAGCAAGGTGGAGGGACGCCATTCGGAAGATCGGACAGGTGGGGAGAGAGGAGAGAGAGAGAGAGAGAGAGAGAGAGAGAGAGGGAGGGGGTGCATTCCAGGCGCTGCCGTGTCGCGAGCTGCATGTGATGCTCGAGTGCGAGTGCGGCAAGTGCACTTTCATCGGAAACACCATCTATGCGCACTGGGGGGGGGGTGAGTCTCTCTCTCTCTCTCTCTCTCTCTCTCTCTCTCTCTTTCTCTCTCTCTCTCTCATCCTTCCCTCCTAGGTGTCCGTGTTGGAGATCATCTCGGGTCACGTCCGCACCAAGTTCGACTGGTGGGACGGTCGTTTCCCGCTTCTCCGCTCCTTTGCTGACCACTCTGTGTGCGAGGGAGAGGAGGCGGAGAGACAGCTCAACATGCTGGCGGTGGCACAGAGGAACATGGAGGTGAGAGAGGGAGGGAGGGAGGGAGAGAGAGGACATGATCCAGAAGTGGCTGTCCTCCGGTCACCCGTTCTTCTTCGCTCTCCGCGCCGCCGTGTCGTTCACTATCCTGCGCGACGACCCGCGATTCACTCGCCTCCAGACATTCCTCCAGCCCTTCCAGACGGTGCGTATCTCTCTCTCTCTCTCTCTCTCTCTCTCTTTTCTCTCTCTCTCTCTCTCCTCTCACCCCCTCTTTCTGGCAGGATACGCGTGTGCGTGGTGACTGGCGCGGCGTGTCTCACTCTCGCGACTACCGTCTGCCCCACTCGGACGTCTGTCTGTCTGTCACGCTCTCCATCCAGCCCTCTCTCCTCACCGTCGAAGTCTTCCCGAGTGACATGGATAAGCAGCGCCGTCGCGTCTTCTGGATATAGAAGTCTAGCTGTTCCCGACACTGTACAGATACTTGTATATTCTTTACTTATTTTACTCATATGATACTCACGTTCATTTGCCTTATTCCTGATCAGATGCTTTGACTATATTTTCAAAACTGTTGTTGTTTATCGGATATTGTTTCACCAATTATTCACTGACTCGTACCACACTCGTTTTTTGTTACGTTTTCATTGTTGACACTGAAGTTGTTCACGTTGATAAAAAAGCCGGGCAATGCAGAGAGCGCAGACGACGGCGGAACTGAAATGAGGGGGTTCTTCGGTTAGGATGTTTCTGACAGTACCAGGTACATGTAAGAAGTTACTGTTTCGTGTGAGAGCGAGAGAGGCAAGAGAGAGAAAGAGAGAGAGAGAGAGAGAGCATACCCTGGTGGAGTAGAGGGTGTAGAGGAGGGTTGCTCTCCGAACATGTCATAGCCGATGCGTTCATGAGTAAAATGAACTCGTATGGAGTGTGAATCGACATGTCGAATAGGGCTCTGCAAGAAGACACGAGTCTCTTCAGTTCTCGCGTCGTCTGCCGATTGTGATGGGAGTAGACCCGGACCTGCACTCTACTGGATACATTCTACACGCAGACGATGTGCACTGGTGGAAGAGGCTCCGCCTGTGCAAGCTCCACCCACTCACGTCCCTCCTTTTTCAGAATTTGGAGCGGTTCTTCATCCTGAGGGAGCTGCAGCTGCGATCGGACTCCTCCATTCCAGGCGAAGCTCACCGAGTGGCACGAGTGCCTCGACGACTACCCAACGCGCCGTCAGTCTTTCTTTCTCTCTCTCTCTCTCTCTCTCTCTCTCTCTCTATCTCACCCTTTCTCTCCAGCCGCTGTCCTCTATTCATCTCTGGTCCACTGTCTCCTTCGTCTACTCACCTCAATCATACAACAGGAGAGGATCGACAAGCTAGTCACGGAGGTATGGCGTATGGAAGAGCGAATTATTTTCCAGTTTGAAGGAAGATCAAATTATTCTCCTACCGTAACACTTATCTTTGCAATAAGATCAAGTTCTTCTCCAATCGTAACACTTATCTTTGCAAGAAGATCAAATTCTTCTCCAATCGTAACACTTATCTTTGCAAGAAGATCAAATTATTCTCATACCGTAACACTTATCTTTGCAAGAAGATCAAATTATTCTCCTACCGTAACGCTTATCTTTGCAAGAAGATCAAATTATTCTCCTACCGTAACACTTATCTTTGCAAGAAGATCAAATTATTCTCCTACCGTAGCACTTATCTTTACAAGAAGATCAAATTATTCTCCTACCGTAACATTTATCTTTGCAAGAAGATCAAATTATTCTCATACCGTAACACTTATCTTTGCAAGAAGATCAAATTATTCTCCTACCGTAACACTTATCTTTGCAAGAAGATCAAATTATTCTACTACCGTAACACTTATCTTTGCAAGAAGATCAAATTATTCTCCTACCGTAGCACTTATCTTTACAAGAAGATCAAATTATTCTCCTACCGTAACACTTATCTTTGCAAGAAGATCAGATTATTCTCCTACCGTAGCACTTATCTTTGCAAGAAGATCAAATTATTCTCCTATCGTAACACTTATCTTTGCAAGAAGATCAAATTATTCTCCTACCGTAACACTTATCTTTGCAAGAAGATCAAATTATTCTCCTACCGTAACACTTATCTTTGCAAGAAGAACAAATTATTATCCTACCGTAACACTTATTTTTGCAAGAAGATCAAATTATTCTTTCACCGTAAAACTTATCTTTGCAAGAAGATCAAATTATTCTCCTGCCGTAACACTTATCTTTGCAAGAAGATCAAGTTATTCTCCTACTGTAACACTTATCTTTGCAAGAAGATCAAATTATTCTCCTACCGTAGCACTTATCTTTACAAGAAGATCGAATTATTCTCCTACCGTAACACTTATCTTTGCAAGAAGATCAAATTATTCTCCTACCGTAACACTTATCTTTGCAAAAAGATCAAATTATTCTCCTACCGTAGCACTTATCTTTACAAGAAGATCAAATTATTCTCCTACCGTAACACTTATCTTTGCAAGAAGATCAAATTATTCTCCTACCGTAGCACTTATCTTTGCAAGAAGATGAAGTTATTATCCTACCGTAACACTTATCTTTGCAAGAAGATCAAATTATTCTCCTACCGTAACACTTATCTTTGCAAGAAGAACAAATTATTCTCCTACCGTAATGTTTTCTCAAGAAAACCAATTTTTTTAGAGATCAGTTTTAATTATTCAAGGATTTGATTTTTTTTTTCTAATTTCGAATGGAAAAGCATATTTTATATATTTTTTTTTCGATTCCAGGTTCTGAACGAGCACTCTGTCCCCCTTCCTCTGCGTCTCTGCCTCGCCATCCTTTGGCTGCCAGATGAGAAGCTGCGGCGACTCATGCACGTCCACTCGATTGCTAGCAGTGGTGGGTCGATATCTCATTTTATCATTGATGAATGATTTTTGTAGGCCGGTTGCACAGACTAGTCTACGTGGGACTGGGACGATGCGAGGATAGTATTCAGGCGATCATGGAGTGAGTTGGAAAGGGGGAGAGAGAGAGGGAGAGAGAGAGAGGGGGAGAGAGAGAGAGAGAGGGAGAGAGGGAGAGAGAGAGGGAGGGGGGAGAGAGAACATTATTCTAGCTACGTGCACACGACGGGTGATGTTCAGACGGGAACTGTACTGCTGCTGTGTGGAGGATGTATTGGAGGAAGGTGAGAGTGAGGATGATAGATACGAAGACAGGTGAAAAGTGAGTGGAGAAGGGACGATGAAGAGAGATTGCAGGGCAGAGCCCATGGTTCGTGGTTCACGCCCGTCGCTGCCTCATCTGGCTGAGATCTTTCCGTTGACCATTACTACTAGATTCACAATGTGAGTCGGCTTTCAAAGTAGATTTTACTGGAACATGTGTTCAGGAAGCAGCTGGAACTGCAGGCACTGCAGTGTTTGAGCACCTATCAGCAGGTGAGAGGGAGAGGGAAGGAGGAGAGACAGAGATAGATGGAAGTGTTGAGGTACTGCACAGTGCGCGCGAGTGGGCCGCATCCGCGCTTCTCCGCGGCGCGATCGGCGGCCGCGAGCCCGAGTCGGTGGTGCGCGCGGGTCTCTCCTGCCAGTTCTGCTACGTCTCTCACGAGGAGGCGCTCCGCAACCAGGCCGCCATCGAGCTCAACGAGTGAGTCAAGTGGATCATGAAAGTATGAGAAATGAGTCCAGCATCACACCGCCGAAGCGACAGGGCCGACCGGCAGCCGAGGAGCCCGCACCGGAGGAACTGGACGTGAGTGTGGGGTACTCGGTTCGTAGTGGGTCAAGTGTCGACATTGTGTTCATAGTCTGATCACAATCTATCAGGGCGGTCGGCGGGTGCGCGCGCAGGCGTGTCCGATGTGTCGCAAGCCCTATCCCACCTGTGTGCACTGCGGGCTCTTCTTCGGCACGGCGCTCGACGAAAACGACGACGGCCGCGTCAGCGACGCGTTCTCCGTCTGTCTGGTGAGTGGATGGAGAAGGCATGGATAGAAATCACATTCAGATGTGCAACCACGGCGGACACACCAGTCATCAGCTCAAGTGGTTCGCGAGGAGCAAGGTGGGTTCAGTCTTCCGTCTAACCATCACCCGTTTCCACAGGTGTGCGCGGTGTGGGGTTGCGCGTGCGAGTGCACCCGGTTCGATCACTCGACGGCGCCGGTGGCAGTGGAGGTTCGGCCGGCGGCGCGCGCCCGCACCAACACCCAGCAACACTCGGTCGACAGCCTGCCAGTGCACTACGCGCCAGTCATTCAAAAACCAGTGCTCAGAGAAGAAGTTGTGTAGAAGGATGTATTGATTTGGCGTACCTGAACTGTGCTTTTGTGATATTTTTTGCAGTTGTTTACAAATAAATGTTGGTCCTGTCATATAACTCCGCTTTTGTTGGTGATGACAATTATCGATCGACAGGCGATTGCGAAATTAGCGTGCGCGGCGGTGTGATGATTTAGTTTGTTTTTTTATTTGCGCGTTTTTTCAAACTGTTTTGGGTTTTCAAAATTATTACTCGTGTTATGAATTACTCGTTTAGAATGAAATTTTCTGTTCAATCCGCTGGAAAGGAGGCTGACGGAGGAGAGGTGAAAATGATTTCTCTATTAATCCAAATTGTGACTCCACACTCCTCTTTTGTTTCTAAATTGCTGAACTCGATATTCTCCAGGCTTTGGTCCGCCTTTCAAACCTGACTGCTCACCTTGCTCTGCATCCCGAGAAAAGGTGAGCGTGATCGAGGGATCACTGGGTATTTGTTGTGTCAAAATTTACAGGGAACTGGCACGCCATCTCGGACTGTCTCCGTGTACTGTTGCGAGCTATTCTGTGAACTCGGTAATTGAATTATTCACTTCATTCTAAGACGAAGTGATTTCAGCTCGGTCTGAAGCTTCACGATACGACTATGCCGTGTGGCACTCCTGACGAGGATCTGAACAGGGCATATGCCTACAACAACATTTCCGCGAAGACGTTTGGACAGCACTTTCCAGACGATCAGAGGCACGTAAGCCATGTATACGTTTCTATTCTACTTCCATTCGCAGGAACGCGCAAGTGTTCGCTGTGTTCGCTGAGCTCATCACGAAGCAACTCGTTCGGCGTATCGACATCGATGTGGTTTGTTATCATTTGAATCACCTTGACCTTGCATTTGTACTTCATACATATTCAGTCGGGCTGTTCTCCTCTCGAGATGCGTGTCTTCGCAGAGACGCTGTACATCGCCTGCGGCAGTGGGACCGCGAGACAACTCGACGCTGTCAACTTCACTTCTCTGTGAGCCATTATGTGTTCAATAGTAGTTATGTGTTCCACCAGTTCTAAGAAACATTCGGTTTTTATACCTTTCATCTGGTTTCGAATTCGAATTCAAACATTGGCTGTGTTCGAATGACGACGAGTCTGACTGTCTTTACAGCATCCCGCGCGCATTCAAAATGGATGATATGCACTGGGCGTGGACCCTGGGCAAGGTATTGTCATATCATCAAAAATGGTTCGTGTTTGTATGATGTTCGTATTCAGGTGTTGTGTGTGCCGCCGACTTTCCTGCATCTGTCGGACGAGGAAGGCTCGCTCATGGCGATCGCGTGGTCGAGAGATGCACTCGCCGAGAATAAGGCCGACTACGTGGACCACGTGCTCAACGACAAGCAGGCACTTGTCGAGGTGAGCGGATGCATGCAAACGCCTATCACACACTCTCCCAATCAAACACAATTTTATAAAATTTCTCATGAAACATGTTTTATTCAGAAGTGGTTGTGTGGTACACTGAGCGAGCCGCTCTTCTTCTGTCTGAGTGTTGAAATGGGCATGGGCAACATTCCCGGCTTCAACCACTCATTCATCGACTTTGTGCGGCCGCACGCCGATAGGGTGAGAGTGGAGATCGCTGCAGCATGTTGACATTCTCTTCAGGAGAGAGACGTGCTGGAGTTGGGTGTGTGGCAGTGGTCAGCTTGGCAGTTCACGCTCACGCGAAGCGATGGTCGTCGCGCGATCTGTATTTTCGACATTGGAGAAGTATGCGCGATCAATTGCTGGCAGGAGGATTACGACCTCCTAGTTCAGGATAGCGACCAGGTGTGTAATATAGTCGGCTTAGATAATTGTTGGTGTATCTTGCGGCTTATGCCCAGAATGTGCGTCGGCCCACTCTCGACTGGAGTGAGCGGGACGCGGACCTCTCCGCCCACAACCCGCCATCTACTCTTTCTGGGTACGTTTTGGAATTATCGATTTATCGATCATAGATATATCGAAATAATTATCGTATTGATTACTTTGAATTGCAGGTCGATGTGCGCTTCGAGTGAGTTCGAGGTGGTGAAGAGGGGCGTCGGAGACAGGGACGAGGAGGACACGGTGCGAGTGATTCTATTTTCACCCATAACTCTCTCTTTCCAGATGTCCCTTGTCTCCACTCCGACTGGAGATGGGGAGGACCAAGAGGAGGAGGCGACCAACGAGGAGGTGATTGAGAAGGCGGACGAGTTTGCCACCGAAGAGATGAGTGCAGTGGAGACAGTCACTCAGAAGACAGGAGAGCTCGACCTGGACGTCCAGAAGAAGGAGAAGGAGTGTGTGGGCAGTGACACCGATATCGTCTCGCGGTGTGTGAGCCTTACTTTTACAGTTGATATTTGAATTTTTTAGTTCAATGTGCGCGTCGGTCGATTTCGAGGTGGTGACGAGGGACACGGTACGCCTAGTCTTTGGATTCCCATCCCTCACTGAGTGTCTTCAGAACTCGACGCCGACTGGAGATAAGGAAGAGCAAGAGGCGGAGGCGACCAGCGAGGAAGATGAGGAGAGTTCTCCCGAAATGGAGAAGGACGAGACTACGGACAGTCCGAATGAGTCAAAGAAGGGAGGCGGAAAGGCGGCCGCCGCCGGTCTCAACCCGTACGAGCTTTGCTTCTTTGCCGATCTCTCCAACGTGAATCGGTGAGGGGTTTTGTATTTCTTGTTTTATACTCACTGCAAATTTCAGTGCTGCTGTGGCGTCGCTCGGTCGAACGGAGAAGAACGTCATGATCTATGCTATTCACTCGGTTAGGAGAGAGAGAGGGAGGGAGAGAGAGAGGAGAGAGTTGGTTGCATTGCAGCAGCACGTGTGGATGGGCAAGCGTCCGGCCGAGTGGTGTGACCGCGCGCAGACCGACGTCTTCCAAGTCGGCAGTCATCTCTCCGACGAGCAGGCAAAGTGAGTGACAGGGCCTCTCGTACGCTACTCTCTGGGCCTTTCGTCTTGTCCTCGCCCACTGTACCTTCACGGTGTAATAATTGGTCTACTCTCTTCTATGTTGACATTTATTATTGACTGTTGTTCTTCATCTAGCTACTTGTATATTCGGATGTTGTTATTGTAGTCTGAACCCCCGCTTACAGGGCCGAGTTCGCGTTCTCCATCTTCACTCGCCTCCTCGCATCGCCTTCTGTTCGCTGCGTCGAGATCGACATTGTGAGTATTTTATAGCAAACCTGTATCGAAGTATAGCCTGCGCCAGAGCGATAGTTGACTATCTGTATTCATCTGATCTACCCCACCGAGTGCAACTTATTACGAGCATAGTACTATAGATAGTGGGGATAGTTCGTACGTATTGCCCACTGCACGTTTTAGAAGTGATAGTTTCTCGTTTCAGCGCAAGTGCAGCGTGGATATGGTGGAGCACTTTGCGGAGGTGCTCTCGCTCGCCCTCCCCTCGCCCCTTCCCACCCTGCCGATGCTGATTCTGAAGGAGGAGGAGGGAGAGAGGGTCGTCAAGTGCAGCGGAGAGGAGGCAGCAAGGTGGAGGGACGCCATTCGGAAGATCGGACAGGTGGAGAGAGAGAGAGGGAGAGAGAGAGAGAGGAGAGAGAGAGAGAGAGGGGGGGTGCATTCCAGGCGCTGCCGTGTCGCGAGCTGCATGTGATGCTCGAGTGCAAGTGCGGCAAGTGCACTTTCATCGGAAACACCATCTATGCGCACTGGGAGGGGGTGAGTCTCTCTCTCTCTCTCTCTCTCTCTCTCTCTCATCCTTCCCTCCTAGGTGTCCGTGTTGGAGATCATCTCGGGTCACGTCCGCACCAAGTTCGACTGGTGGGACGGTCGATTCCCTCTTCTCCACTCGTTCGCTGACCACTCTGTGTGCGAGGGAGAGGAGGCGGAGAGACAGCTGAACATGCTGGCGGTGGCACAGAGCAACCTGGAGGTGAGAGAGAGAGAGGGAGAGAGAGAGGGGGGGGGAAGGGTGGGGGGAACATGGAGGTATGGCAGATGGCTCCGAAACCAATCTATAACGGTGGTTTCTTCCGTTTGTTGCGTCCTCGCTGACTCTATTCTGCGTTGCAGAGACATGTTGACCTGCATGTGTATAGCACATAGGTTTCGGTGGGAAGAATGAGAGAGAAGTTTCTTTTCCAGAAGTGGCTGTCCTCCGGTCACCCGTTCTTCTTCGCTCTCCGCGCCGCCGTATCGTTCACTCTCCTACGCGAAGATCCGCGCTTCACTCGCTTCCAGACATTCCTCCAGCCCTATCAGACGGTGCGTCTCTCTCTCTCTCTCTCTCTCTCTCTCTCTCTCTCTCTCCCCCCCCTCTCTCCTCTCACCCCCTCTTTCTGGCAGGAGACGCGTGTGCGTGGTGACTGGCGCGGCGTGTCCCACTCTCGCGAGTACCGTCTGCCCCACTTGGACGTCTGTCTGTCTGTCACGCTCTCCATCCAGCCCACTCTTCTCACCGTCGCGGTCTTCCCGAGTGACTGGATATAGAAGTCTATCTGTTCCCGAAACTGTACAGATACTTGTATACTCTTGACTTATTTTACCCATATGGTACTCACGTTTATCTCCCTTATTATCCACTGATCAGATGCTTTTTTTTTGTTGTTGTTTATCGGATATTTGCGTCGTCTGGATATTCATTCTATTTCTGGTTATGTATCTGATACTCAGTGTCTTATTCTTGCCTTATTTTTTTTATCAGGTCCTTGCTTACATTCAATAACACGCAATTGAGATATCACAAAGAAAACGCGAATTTGGATCAAGTGGTTTCGACTCCTAGCATCTTACCACCTGAGCCTTCCATCAACCCGGAGTCTCATCAGAGATGAAGTTGATGGAAAGTGTTCACTATGATTATTCGATATGGGGAAAATAATAGACAATGAAATATTACGATATTGGTGGGAAAAAGGTTTGAATATGGGGGACGGACAACGTTTTTAGAGTTGTAAGGAGAGAGCGGCAGGTTGCTATCATTGAACGCGACTGAATGAATGAGGCAAGTGTTCGAGACGACTGATAAGCGGAGTGGGCAGAACTTTCGAGAAAAGTAGCGCAGAGTACACTCATTCCGAAGTGGACTCCAATCTAGCCAGTGACATGAGTGATGAATTCTATAAAATTCCGTTTTGCATGCAAGTTGTATTTGGTTTTAAAAACATTATGAGAGAGAACTGATTTAGAAAGTTGTAATTTAACGTGCGAACGATTATGAGCATTATTACTATAGGTTTCAAAAAGCTGCTTGCAACGTTCTTTGAAGTCTTCATATTTCGAACAACAACGGAAGATTCTTAATAGTTCTCCATGTAAACAATTGTATGATACATTCAACGATATATTACTAGTTGCATGTGGAAAACGAACAACATGAAGCCAACATGAAGCCGCGCAGCGCCCTCTCTTTTGGGTTGAAATAAGGCTCGCGCCAGAATTTTCAAGAAGCGATATCCAAAGGACATGTTAGCAACAATGTGAAGTATTCCAATTTATGTTAGTTAGATTCGCACGGTTCCATAGGGCAGATCACTAATTGACGGCATCTTTGTATTTGACGGCATCGACGGCATCTTTGTGGGTGGGTGTCGTTTCCAGTCACGCTAGCTGATAGCTAGCCCTCTGATGGCGGGCGAGCGCGAGAGCACGCGAGAGAGCACGCTGTTTGGAGAGAGACAGATGCACTTTGTTGGCGGCGATCAGTAGGAATTAGATAAGGGGAGAGAGAACGAGAGAACGAGAGAACGAGAGAACGAGAGAACGATATAACTAGAGAACGAGAGAAAGGGAGGAGGTAAGGAGAGAAGGAGAGAAGAAGAGAAGGAGAGAAGGAGAGACGGAGAGACGGAGAGAACGAGAGAACGAGAGAAAGAGAGAAAGAGAGAACGAGAGAACGAGAGAACGAGAGAACTAGAGAACTAGAGAAAGAGAGAAAGGGAGAAGGAGGGAAGGGAAGGAGAGAAGAAGAGAAGGAGATACAGAGAGACGGGGAAAACGAGAGAACGAGAGAACGAGAGAAAGAGAGAACGAGAGAAAGAGAGAACGAGAGAACGAGAGAACGAGAGCACGAGAGAACGAGAGAACGAGAGAACGAGAGAAAGAGAGAAAGAGAGAGTGTGATAAAGAGAGAACGAGAGAAAGAGAGAAAGAGAGAAGAAGGGACGGAGAAAACGAGAGAACGAGAGAAAGAGAGAACGAGAGAACGAGAGAACTAGAGAACTAGAGAAAGAGAGAAAGGGAGAAGGAGGGGAGGGAAGGAGAGAAGAAGAGAAGGAGATACGGAGAGACGGAGAAAACGAGAGAACGAGAGAAAGAGAGAACGAGAGAAAGAGAGAACGAGAGAACGAGAGAACGAGAGAACGAGAGCACGAGAGAACGAGAGAACGAGAGAAAGAGAGAAAGAGAGAGTGTGATAAAGAGAGAACGAGAGAACGAGAGAAAGAGAGAAGAAGGGACGGAGAGAACGAGAGAAAGAGAGAACGAGAGAACGAGAGAACGAGAGAACGAGAGAAAGAGAGAACGAGAGCAAGAGAGAATGAGAGAACGAGAGTAAGAGAGAGCGTGATAACGCGAGAACGAGAGAACGAGAGAACGAGAGCACGAGCGAAAGAGAGAACAAGAGAACGAGAGAACGATATAACGAGAGAACTGGAGAACGAGAGAAAGAAAGAAGGAGGGAAGGAGAGAACGAGAGAACGAGAGAACGAGAGAAAGATAGAACGAGAGAACGAGAGAACGAGAGAACGAGTGAAAGAGAGAACGAGAGAACGAGAGAACGAGAGAAAGAGAGAAAGAGATAACGAGAGAACGAGAGAAAGAGAGAGAGTGTGATAAAGAGAGAACTAGAGAACGAGAGAAAGAGAGAACGATATAACGAGAGAACTGGAGAACGAGAGAAAGAGAGAAAGAGAGAAAGAGAGAAGGAGGTAAGGAGAGAACGAGAGAACGAGAGAACGAGAGAACGAGAGAACGAAAAAAAGAGAGAACGATATAACGAGAGAACGAGAGAACGAAAGAAAGAGAGAAGGAGGGAAGGAGGGAACTGGAGAACTAGAGAAAGAGAGAAAGGGAGAAGGAGGGAAGGAGGGAACGAGAGAAAGAGATAACGAGAGAAAGAGAGAAAGAGAGAACGAGAGAACGAGAGAACGAGAGAACGAGAGAACGAGAGAACGAGAGAACGAGAGAACGAGAGAACGAGAGAACGAGAGAACGAGATAACGAGAGAACGAGAGAAAGAGAGAGAGAGTGTGATAAAGAGAGAACTAGAGAACGAGAGAAAGAGGGAAAGAGAGAAGAAGAGACGGAGAAAACGAGAGAACGAGAGAAAGAGAGAACGAGAGAACGAGAGAAAGAGAGAACGAGAGAACGAGAGAAAGAGAGAACGAGAGAAAGAGATAATGAGTGAACGAGAGTAAGAGAGATAGCGTGATAACGCGAGAACGAGAGAAAGAGAGAAAGAGAGAAGGAGGAAAGGAGGGAAGAAGAAAAGAAGAGAAGGAGAGACGGAGAGACGGAGAGACGGAGAGAACGAGAGAACGAGAGAACGAGAGAAGGATAGAAAGAGAGAACGAGATAAAGAGAGAACGAGAGAACGAGAGAACGAGAGAACGAGAGAACGAGAGAACGAGAGAAAGAGAGAACGAAAGAAAGAGAGAACAATATAACTGAACGAGAGAAAGGGAGAAGGAGGGAAGGAGGGAAGGAGAGAAGGAGAGAAGGAGAGAAGAGAGAAGGAGAGACGGAGAGACGGAGAGAACGAGAGAAAGAGAGAACGAGAGAACGAGAGAACGAGAGAACGAGAGAAAGAGAGAGAGTGTGATAAAGAGAGAACTAGAGAACGAGAGAAAGAGGGAAAGAGAGAAGAAGAGACGGAGAAAACGAGAGACGGGGAGACCGAGAGAACGAGAGAACGAGAGAACGAGAGAAGGATAGAAAGAGAGAACGAGATAAAGAGAGAACGAGAGAACGAGAGAACGAGAGAACGAGAGAACGAGAAAAAGAGAGAACGAGAGAAAGAGAGAACGAAAGAAAGAGAGAACGATATAACTAGAGAACGAGAGAAAGGGAGAAGAAGGGAAGGAGAGAAGGAGAGAAGAAGAGAAGGAGAGACGGAGAGAACGAGAGAACGAGAGAACGAGAGAACGAGAGAACGAGAGAACGAGAGAACGAGAGAACGAGAGAACGAGAAAAGGAGAGAACTATAGAACTAGAGAAAGAGAGAAAGGGAGAAGGAGGGAAGGAGGGAAG
>CAWZYM010000102.1:77500-127500 GCA_963966185.1 Rhabditoides inermis | reverse complement strand
AATACGCGTTTTCGCACATCTCGCGAAAACACGATACGGCGGTAATTGTCGGCTGATTCGAGGGAGAGAGAGAGATGGCAGAGAGATAGGGGGCAGAGATAGGGGGCAGAGAAAGAGAGAGAGAGAGAGAGAGAGAGAGAGAGAGAGAGAGAGAGTCGTGTATACGCACCTCTCAACGGTCACTATTATCTGCGTCGATATGCTGGCGTAGAGAAAGAGGCACTCCAGATACTGTAAAGAGGGTTCTCTTTTTCCCCTTTCTCTCTCTCTCTCTCGCTCTCTCTCTCTCTCTCGCTCTCGCTCTCGCTCTCGCTCTCGCTCTCTCTCTCTCTCTCTCTATCTCTATCTCTCTCACCCTGACAAGGGGGCACATTCCGCTCGGCAGTTGCCACGCTGGTGTGTCCAGCATCACTGGAGGCACCCAGTCTGACGTAGTTAGAATGAGGTTCGCCATATCAGCCACCGCCTGAAACAAATATCATCTAGCTCTCTCTCTCTCTTCTCTTTACCTCTCCACTTATCATTTTATAACTAATCTCACCCCTAGATTCTAATTATTCCAAAGCTACACATTGCCGCCTGGAGTGTTTCGAACAAAGAACCTTTGCAGTCAGATGTGACAATTTCCAATCCTGCACCGCATTGTCTAACCGCTGGAGCATGTTTCAATTAGGCGAGTCTTACTCATTTGCATTTGCAGAATTCGACAGAAGTCATACAACATACAATCCCTTTTCGAGCTGTCTGCTTTGTTTTCATCACTATAGTAGTATTGCAAGTATCGTATGAGTACTGCATATTGTTTCATAGCTACAAGGTAACATTGGCGGAATTGGCTTGGCTACACTGAAAGTGCGAATGTTCTTTTCCGCTCTAAGTTCATGATAATCATAACGTTGCGTTATTTCCGTTCTCTGACATGTGACAAAGTAAATGTCGTGACAGAGCTACAGTAACGTCAGACAAAGCTACAGTAGTGTATAAAAAGCAGGTGATCAATATCAACGTATAGAGAAAAGAGAACGTGGATGAAAATGTTGCTAAAAGTTTCGTCCCTTCGATTGGCGGTTTTATTTCGCATGCATATCCTAGCGCTTCTCTCCGAAATCCAAAACAATATGTTATTACTGTATCCGTTCATTCTCTCTCTCACTCACTCTCTCTCACTCTCTCTCTCTCTCCCCCATCTCTTTCCCTCACTCTCTTTCTCGGGTTTTGCAAATGCTTCGTTGCTGCTGATGCAGGTTAGAGAGAGAGAGAGAGAGAGAGAGAGAGGGGGAGAGAGAGAGAGCCTCCAAAGAAGGTGTTGGGGGGAGGGCGATAATCGAGACACAGGAAACAGCCCCTGAGCACGAGTTGCAAAAAGGACCACCCAAGTAGCTCTCTATTATGGGTAACACCACAGAGAAAGAGAAAGAAGAGAGAGAGAGAGAGAGAGAGAGAGAGAGAGAGAGAGAGAGAAAGAAGCGAGAGAACGCCTGCGAGCGATGTACTCACGCTACAAAACAATAAACAATATGCAAACACACGAGTTTCATTCAGTATGCAGTTTTTTTCTCCCCTCGAACAATGACTGCACTTACTTACCAGTCAAGTCTTCGATTTCATTCTCTGCTTCCGAGTTGTCGCACGACTCGGAAACGGAGCTCGCACGTTTAGATAGTTTAGATTCACACGTTTCAGACACTCTGATGCGAGCCGTGCCGTAATGTGACACTCACAGAGTACTACGTTTGTTTGTAGGAGAAGAATCACTTCCCAGTCAAGAGGTTCTCTCTCTCTCTCTCTCTCTCTCTCTCTCTCTCTTTAAGGACTATAGGGAAAAGAGCAAGAAGAACCATCTTTGCAGAAACTCCTCAACTTTTCCGATTTTTTCCGTATTTTCTGAGTGAAGTCTCTACTTCTCAATAGAAATCCGGGCACTGCCTCAAACGTACTCTCACAGAAAGAAGGAATATTAATTTATTTATTACGCTCGCCAGGCACTAACTATGCACTCATTTTCCATCTCAAGACTGTCTGGGAGAGGGAGAGAGAGAGAGAGAGAGAAAGAAAGAAAGAAAGAAAGAGAGAGAGAGAGAGAGAGAGAGAGAGAGAGAGAGAGAGAGAGAGACGCTCAACTACCACCCTCTACATTTCATAGTCTATAAAATACCGGAGATTGGAAATAATCGTCGCGTTTGCCACACCTGTCTCGCCTATCTACATCTCTCTCTCTCTCTCTCTCTCTCTCTCTCTCTCTCTCTTTAGTGTTTGTTCGATTCTCTCACTCGTCAGCATATCAGATAGAAAATTCGCTTATGGTGGGAACTGCCAGAGGAAGGAACTTCTGAGAGAGAGAGAGAGAGAGAGAGAGAGAGAGAGAGAGAGGGAGGGAGAGGGAGGGAGAGAGAGAGACGCGCCAACATTGGAAATGTAATCTGCGCTGTCTCTTCAGTGAGGCTTGAGCAACAACCATGCATAAAGAAACGAAGACGCTTGAGATTCTCCACTACGGTCAAGAAAGGGAGGAGAGAGAGAGAGAGAGAGAGAGAGAGAGAGAAAGAGAAAGAGAGAGAAAGGAGAGAGGGGAGAGAGGGGGGTTGGAGAGATGGAGAGAGAGAGGTAGTTAGAAGGGAATGTATCACAGTGTCGCCGAAAACACTTTCTACAATGAATGTAGCAACGTCACTCTAATCGTGAGATCACTCTAATCGTGAGACACAGCTTCACGAAAAAAAACCTTAGTGTTTCATTTATCTATGTTGTTGTGTTCTTGATATGGGCAGTACACCAATTTCATTCTACCACAGTGCAAGGGGATTCGCACAACGGTAATAATGCATGCATTGTTCCAATTATTTACTTACGCAAAACTATATAATATCCGCTACAGTTACAGTACACTATAGATGTGCAGATGGTTTACAGTCACTTCCTGTGTCTCATTTCCTTTCTCTCGCTCTCCCTCTCCCTCTCTTTCCCCTCTTTCTCTCGCAGTGAAACAAAAATACGACATATTCAAATGATCACGTACTCTTAAACTCACGGAATTCATCACGGAACTTTTCATGGTTCACTAGCGCTGTGTGACGCAGGAGAGAGAGAGAGAGAGAGAGAGAGAGATTGGTCCACCCACCAGATTGAGCAGTAGTATGTTCATGACGGACCTCCTCATCTTTCGGTCGCCGGCGATTGCCACAACTACTATAAGGTTGCCAGCCAGTCCGACGACTGAGAGAAGGGAGAAGAGGGCCGCGTAGAGAGAAGACACGAACGGAGACAGCGACGGCATGCCTGCAGTGGGGAAATTGAGAGATATGGAATATGGTTGTGAGTTGCATAGTGGTGGCGAAACGGTCCGTTTTATGCTATAGAGAATCGGGGTTGTGGCGGAGGGAGAGCTCCCTTCGAAGTTACACGAATAACAGAATAACACTGTCAATCATACGACATCCAATCAAGACTCGCGGAAAGTCAGAGGTTCAGGGAATTGTTACATGGGGGTGATGACAGTTTAACATTCGAGCGTGATAAAGCGTGATAATATCACTAAAAAAACATCATAGCATATAGAGTGATTACGGCAGATTGGATTGGAGAGTCAATTGTGTGTGGGGGTGGAGGGATCTCGGGGGATATCCCTCCTCGAAGTTGAACGAGCGGCGAGTGATAAACATGGCAATCATATGACAACCAATCAAGGACACGTGGATAAGATGGAACGGCCGTCAAAACATTTGAGGAGGAGACCTTCTTGGCGAAGCGAAGGAGCAGTCGAACGAAAAGCGGACAACTTACATTGACAATTCTATTTTTAAAAGAGTAGAGGCATTTCCTAACTTATTAATAATCTCTACAATTATATTACTCCCACAGTTTTTTAAACCTTTCTCTCAGTCATGTGGGACTGAAACAAACCAAGCGGCGCTGACATTTGTAAACTGTTTGGTAACTGTTATTGTGCACAAGAGTGACCTTCTGAAAAGACAAATAGAAAGAGGAAGAAAGACAAAAAGAATAGTAATCCGTAGTACGGATTACTACTCTTTTTAACGGATTCCGTAGGAATAGATAAGGAATATCAATTAACAGCGATTGTCACGTTAATATCATCATATATGAAGCGTGTGTGTAAACTGTAAACGTGATAATATCTAGATTATGGGGGTGTTAGATTACTGATGAGAGAGAGAGAGAGAGAGAGAGAGAGAGAGAAAGAGAATACGCCGATGACTAGTGACAAAGGGCCCAGAGTAACGTGAGACAGCAACAAAGTGAGGGAAGCAATTATCAGAGTAACTGTAGATGCGAGGGGAGGAGGAGGGAGGAGGGACGAGACAAAGTGGTTTATAGCTTGCGCCAGAGCAATAGTTTTCGATCTACCTCACTTGCAGTTCGAAACACGGTGCCATAACCGTCTGCCTCTCTCGTTTTGCGCGCTATTGCCGAGAGCTGACTCTCCGTCTTTCTCTGATCTACCCTACCTCGCGCAACTTATTGCGAGCACAGAATTATAATGTATGCGGGAGAGATTCGGATAGCCCCACGAAACCAAACAGCCTAAGGCGGAAACTGCGGCAGACGTAGAAAACACGGCAGACACTGGGGGCGTGACGCCGAGGAGATGGAGCAGGGTGAGAGGAGAAGGAGAATGAGGAGGAGGAAGCAAGGGTTCTTCAACTATCAAGACGTGCATTGACGAGTAAAGCGAGTAAAGCGACTTGTAAGTTGACCGCGATTGGATGAATTGTTGTCGATTGGGGATAGTGAAAGCGAGGACGAGATCTAAAGAGGGAGAGTAGAAGAGTGAACGCATTTTCGTAGACTCTCATTCATATTGACCACGCATTCTTACGGTTAGTGTACGCTTCATATGAGTTGTGGCATGATGAATCTGCGAAGATAGAGAGAGAGAGAGAGAGAGAGAGAGAGAGAGAGAGAGGGGGAGAGAGATGCAAAACCTCGCTCCAATCTCCGCAGTGTGCGGCTAATAGAAATTGAGAGGTCCTTTGTCGTCATTGGTTTCGGCGATTTGATTGGATTGTTTCAGTGCAGAAAAATCACTTGCAGGAAAATGGGATGGATGAAGGCAATATCTGGGAGCTATATCCAGAAAGGGAGAGAAAGAAAGAGGGAGAGAGAGGGGGGAGAGAGAGAAAGGTGGGCGAATGAGCGAATAGGTCCAGTGAGCGCGGCAAAAACGGGGGAGGAGATGATGTGATAAGATAGAGGCGGCAATATGATGGACACATATCCTCTCTGGAGACACAGCTGTCCATCTATCCGAGCCGATACAATTATGATAAGAATATAAGCGGGCGGGCGTCCCGAAAGAACACCTCGTTTCCGAGACGCGGAATGGGCTCCCGCTCCCCCACTCTCTCGCACGAGGTTAGTACAATATGTGGAGCTGCAAAAAGGAGCAGGAGCAGTGGCAAAAGGAGCAGTAGGATAGGGAGAAGGAGCATAGGAATTGTCTGTGTTTTGACAGAGGGCGGGGCTAAGAAAAGGGGATGGGCAAGGTGTACTCTAATAAAATTATAAGGGGCTTCCTCGATACTACTGTAAGACCTTTAACAGCATAGGGCACTAGTGTCTTTGTACTTTGTTGTTTCGACTGCTTTTTTGCTTCGAAAGGATGTGAGAAGAGGGAGGAAAAGGGGAAAGGCGGAAAGGAAGAGGGAAACGAGGGAGGGAGGGGGAGGGAGAGGGAGGGAGAGAGAGAGAGAGAGAGAGAGAGAGAGGGAGGGAGGGGTGAGGCAAGATGATGTGAAGAAATGGAATGCTAGGATATAAGAGATCATCGAACACGCACGAAAAGCTGAAACGCTGAAAGCACATAATCGGTAGGTTGTCGATGTGTGATGTACACGAATGCGCGCGCAGACTGCAGAAGTTCGGTAGTGAAGATTCGGAAAATGAAACGTTGCGAGTTGTCATAGTAATCGAAACAAGAAACTTTAAACAAAACAATAAAGAAATGAAACAACAGAAATGAAACTTCAACATTGTACCTTCCCGGTCTCGTGTTTCTCATGGGTGGCGCCTGATTCCTTGCTTTGACACAACTTTAAAGAGCAGCACGTTTTTCAGTAGGGTTTTTGCACTATGGAACACACTCCCCAACAACATCATTTTATCTGCGAAACATCAAACAGTGGAATCGTACCTCCTAGATAACCCCCATTTGTTCCCTCCGTCCAAAATTAGATGAGTGCTCATTTGGGAACCTGTGTTATCTGTTTTATCCTATTTTTGTGTTTATTTATTTTCCAATGCCGTATTCACTCTAATTATGTGTTTGTCCTGTGTTCATATATATAGTATACGCGGTAATAAATATTATTATTATTAAACAATAGCAGCCAGTCACGAGAGTCACATTCTCTCAACTGGCAGACAAGTCGCGCAGTCGGCGCCCACTTGTTTTCGCGCTTCTACGCGTTTCGTCATCGGTACGGCACCGGGTGCGCATCTGCCGCATCGGGTACGACACACTCTCGGCCCCGCCCCCTTGGCGCACCCGGTGCCGTACCAGCAAAGACGGTACGGCGCCGGGTACGAGTATGCCGTACCCGGTACGTGTATACGGCACCCGGCGCGAGTATGCGGTACCCGATACGCACTTTTCCTGAGCTTTGAGTTTTTGTTTGTTATTTCGCTTATTATTTATTATTTGAAATATAAAATGAAAGGAAACATTATAAAACTGAGTTTTCTTCATAAAACTGCAGAGTAGTGTAACATATTGTGCAAGTTGGTGCAAGATATGCACTTTTGACGGTCGAGAACCAATCTGAACCTTGGTTCGAATTTATCACTCAGAAGTAATAATGAATTTTTAAAATAATTATTGTATGAATTTAAAGGTAGTGTACCCTCTGAATCCTATATCGAAAAGTCTCACGAATGTATTACTAATGCCTTTTAGAGATATTTATATGTCGTTTATGGTTGTTTGTAATGAAAAATAATGAAATTAGAATTTTATCAAAAATTTATTAAAATCCAACATGATACGCATATTGACGCATCGTTATGATTTTTAGAGAAACTACTAGCTTACTGCGTTTAACAGACCATTTTCTATCAGCTGTTCCTGTCAATTTCGTCAATTTTGTTGTTCTCCCATACTTTTCACGTTTTTTGATGTTTAATTATGTAAATGATATTACAGATCGATGTTTATGTCTTTTTGTACAATCTATACATGTTCGTTGCAACCGATTGTTTCTTAATAACATTTTTTATCGCCAATAACACTTTCATTCAATAAATAACAACATTAACTTTTTGTTACTAACAACTAGCATAATAACTCTCACATATCTCATAATCGCACTTATTTATCGTCAGCATCCTACTCCTCATCTCCCCCGTTCTCCTCATCCCCACTCAGTCCCTCTCCCTCGAGCGCGCGCTCGAGCCCTCCAAACTGCGGGTCGCTGATGTCCCAACCCTCCATCACGTCCTCGAAGTCGGCGAGATCGTCTTCCGCGTCGTCCAGATCGTCGTCCACCTCCAAGTAGTCGTTCTGCTCCGCGTCCATAGCCGCCTTCTCTTCTCTCGCATCCCTTTCATCGATTGCAAGCGCCTGGGCGAGAGCCTCGTCCAGAGCTTGCTGCTCCTCCCTCTCCTTTCTTCCCTGGTCCTTTTCCTTCTTCTTGCGCTCGGCGACGCGGGCTTGACGCAGATTCAGCCACTGCATGCGACCCTCCAGCATGCCGCGCTCGGTGTCATCTCGCCACTCCTGGCGCACAGGAGCCCACACCTAGAAGGTGGAAGGTGAGTCAATGTATGTTTTTTTTACAATGTAACATACCTTCTTGATAGGGCGCGTCTCCCTGAACTTGACCCGGATGCTCGCCTCGCGGAGCAGCTTCCTTTGCCCGCTCATCTCGGCCACGCGTAGCGTGTTCCAATGGAGCCACGCCATCTTCTGCCGCAGCCACCAGATCGCCAGCGGGCTGAACGGGTGGGTTCAGGATACGCATTGTCATGATTGTTTTTATTTCATCACAATCGCAATGTTTCAAATTATACTCACTAGTAGATGCGCTTCTGTGCATACATGAGGCTGAGGGCGTTGATGGCCTCCACGAAGGAGGTGCTGCCCTCGCAGTCGACGCGCAGCAGGTCGTTGACGAGTCCGGGCTCCAGCACGATCTCCTTGATCTTCTTGAACGACACAGAGTCGGCGGGGAGGTCACGTCGAGTGGCGGGGTCCAGAGGCTCGTGACTGCACTTCTTGTACAGCGTGCACGCCGTGTCCTTCAAATACGATTCACATACACTGTTATTTCCAGTGTCTCGACGTACCTCCGGCCACTCGTGCTTCCCGCTGATGTGGTGGAGCATGCCGCGGATCATCTCCAGCACCTGGGCCCCGTTCTCGCTGTAGCTGTACGCGTGCCACACGTGAGTCAGAACGCTGCGTCGGTAGGCTTCGAGTGGGGTGAACATCTTCAGCTTGCCCGCCTACAGTAAACATTGTATTGATCAACCAATAATTTGATTGCACTTACATCACGCATGTTCTTGGCGATTGGCTTTTGCACGTGCCACCAGTCAGCCAAATGGGGGATGTCGGGGTACTCGACCATCATCATTTTCTTCAGGGACTTGGACCTGTCTGTGGTGAAGGAGAGGATCGTCCAGCCTTGCGCCACCAGCTTGCGCAGCGCCCGCCGCACTCCCTCCACTTCAATTCCACTCGAGGAGGCTGAAAATGGAGGTGAGGGTTTGCTATGCACTTTGTTCCCTATTTATGTCCCTTTGTATAATTCAAATATTTCACTTACCGACTTCGTCGCTGCTGAGCACCTCGATGTCGATGATCAGGCCGGTGAGGTTGCACACGACCGTCACCTTCCCGTTCTTGACGCAGAATCCAGGAGAGTCCCACTGTCCGTCGGCGGAGACACGGATGCTCATCTACATGATGAGACTTATTGTATAGTTACTTTATTTACGTATTTCATTGGTCCTTTACTCGCGAGTCAGCTTCTTTCATCCAGTTTATGATTGCTTTCGCATTTTCTATATTCAACCGACATTAGGGGCGGCGCGCCAGCGCCGCCCGTTTGTTATGATCTGTGGCGCGCGCAGCGCGCCACTCCCAATCCACACGCTATTTGGCTATCATAATACAATATACTTCATTAGAGTGTGTTATGTGTTAGGGTATCATTTTGTAAGACCTATGAGTATGATTTGTTGAATAAATATCGGTTGCGGCGCCCAGAACAGCCTCTCTCTCGCTCTCTCCCGCTTTGCCACTAAACGTGTTTACGACGGCGGCGGCGGCGGCGGCGGCGGCGACGACGGTGTGCATCACGTAAGCTCCGCCCACTGCACTCTGCGCTTATTGGTCTCTCGGCCTCTTGCCGGTGAAAACTGATTGGCCGAGCGCATGCCCCGCCCTTCGCTCACCCACTCTCGTGTCGGATCGATCGCGCGCCGTCTCTGGCGTCTCTTGCGAGCGCACACTCTCTGCGCACTCTCTCATGTCCACTGGCGAGTGACTGGGCAGCCGGCCTGTTATCTGATCGAACGATCTCGGCGAGAGAGAGTGTGAGAGTGAGAGAGCGCATGTTCTCTTACCGACTTGCCGGTTAGAAAACGTGCGAATTGCAGAAAGCAGGCCGGATGACGCTGTTTTGTTCTCTGTGCAACTCCTCAGTTCGAACAGTAATACCAGAAACACAGGAAAATAACCGTATAAGAAAGCTAGCTGAGTTCAGTTCAACGCACCCAGTCCGGCTATTCATGATGAGTGAGGGTAGAAAAAGAGAGTGTTCAAGCGGAGAATAAAACACAATATGCTCTGAGAGAGAGAACGAGAGAGAGAAAGAAAAAGTGATAGAGAGGGGAGATAAAGAGGAGAGAGAAAGAGATTGAGAAAGAGAGAGATAGAAAAGGGAGAGAGAGAGAGAGAGAGAAAGAGAAGGAGAAGGAGAGATAATGAGAGTTAGGGAGTGATAGAGAGAGGAAAGAAAAAGATAAGGGCGAGTGATAGAGAAAGAGAGAGAAAGAGAGAGAGGGGGGAAAGAGTGAGAGAGAGGGCTATTAGATAAGCGAAATAGAGCGCATCAATCGTCAATGAGCGATCCGACCAGGCTGTTCGTTTCCTGATTCTGACTACGTTTTCGAAGACTCTCTAGTTTGGATACGTCAGTGTACTAGTTTTCGAAGATTTTCAAGTTACTGACGTGACTGTTATCAGTGACTGTTACTATGTCTGTGTATTTGTGAATTGTTAATTGTGAGTATTGTAAATTGTAAGTTATTTGTATCTTTATAGCATGATATTCTGACTAGTGAGTTTGTAATATGTATTTTCGTTATCTAATGTACAAAATTTCTTCGAAATTTGAGAAAAGGACATCCATTCTCTTTCGAAAAGTACAGGAGTAAAAAGGAGTGGTTTGTTTTGATCTAATTCAACAAAAGCACATGCATATTTTTTTCTTCGCAGCTGACTAAAATTTCAAAACAAACCTGCTCTTTCTAATCGATGAAAAAAGCGAACATATGTAATTGTAATATGTACTATAATAATTTAAAATAAAAGACCTTTTTGTTGTTAAATTTTTATGCATTTGCATGCGTATATCTGATCAAAAATCACACATTTCATAGTTATGAAACATTTCATAGTACATCGTTTGAAAGAGCAGGTTTGTTTTGAAATTTTAGTCAGCTGCGAAGAAAAAAATATGCATGTGCTTTTGTTGAATTAGATCAAAACAAACCACTCCTTTTTACTCCTGTACTTTTCGAAAGAGAATTCTATCTTTCTTTTGTTTCGCGTTATTCTTATTTATTTTGCCATTTGTGTGTTATCCGTTATTTTTCGATGGCCGATGTCCTTTACATATCATGTTCGTAACGCGACGCGACGTGATTGATTGATTGATTGATTGATTGATTGATTGATTGATTGATTGATTGTAGTGAGCTGTCGTGGCGATTCCATAGTGGCCAGCATACGCCGTCGCCGCGTGATCAACTCACTGAGCTGGATGGGATACGTCAACACGAAATCCTCCTTGTGTGAGTGTGAGAGGGATATTGTAATGGACTACTACTGTAAGGTACTGAAGATTGCTAGTTTACATCTCTGTTGTTTACCGCCTTCCACGAGTCATTTACCTTTAATTTGCATAATGCTTACGTGCGGCTTATCCACACATACAATCTATCTAATTTGTCAGTTTGCCTAATATCTCTTACCCATATCCCCATACATTATTCAGATGTGAGTCCACGCGATTCGGTGGGTAGAAATGGCTGGCCCTCTCTACGACATGCCCAACTTCAACACACCCAAGGACGACGCGTGGGCCTTCCAGCTCATCGGATCGCCCTTCCTTGACTAGCTCGTCAGGGTCCGTCCTCTGCTCTTCTTGCTCCTTCTCCTTCCTCTCTTTACCTGCTCTTTCTAGGTGTACCAGCAGCAGAACCAGTACTTGGCTCTGTGGTACAAGAACGCATTGGTCGTCCACTCTCGCGCCTGGGACAACGGAGACGTTCTCGAGTGCTCGTTCCCCTGTGTGCTCGGACCTCAGAAGGTCGAGCACACCGGAGCCAAGGATCTCAGGTTCAGGTACCTTAGTGGGTACAGTAGTGGGTGGTGTAGGTACTGTAGAATGCAGATATTGTAGGAGAATTGTAGGAATCAGGTACTTCGTGTACTGGGTGCTGGGTTACTGTACCTACCGTAATCCTCCCTCTTTGTAGGTGCTGCGGTACAAGGGCGACCACCGCTCTTTCGGTATAACTGTATCAAGTACTCGCCGCGCGTGGTCCGATTTCAAGGAGGCCGGAAGGCGACGTCTGGCCGACCCGCAAGAGGGTGCAGGCGATCGAAAAGAGCCTCGACACTGTCGCCGGCGAGGATCCCAACCAGTACATCCCGCTCTGGTACGTTGAGGGTGCAGTAGCTAGGGGTACGGTAGCTTGAATTTTGGTTACCATCGTATTGTAGGTACCAGGCTGGTGAGCCGGTGATGGGTCGTGTGTTCGGATGGAACGGACACGAGTTCAAGGACAAGTGCGGATATATCCAGGTACGGTAGAGATACTGTAGTTACTCGGGTTACTGTACCTACCGTACCCCCTTCAGATCCTGTACGAGCTCTCCGAGCACGTGCGCGGTTTCGACTACTCGTGGCAGCCGTACGCGGAGGCGGCCAAGTTCGGAGAGAAGGTACGATAGACTACCGTATACCTTCTACCTTATCCCTACCGTATTCCTTCCAGGAGTGGCACCCGGTGCACGTGAACCACCACAAGGGAGATATCTCGCCCGGAGTCGTCACCATCGACGGAAAGCAGATCCTCGGAAAGGTGCGGATACCGTACTCTATAGTACCCTTACCGTACCCCTCCTAGGTCGATGTCCGCAACGAGAAGGCGTCGGCTGCCTTCGGAGGAAAGGAGCACGTTCTGGTTGGACGTGCATCGATTTGATTATATTTTTCGTTTACATTCCCATCGTATTGTTTTCTTGGTTGTGTGATAAACCATAAGAATTTTTTCTCACCCCTCCATTCTCCTGTGCCACTATGAGTAGCCACATCCGCTTGTACTGCTCGAAGACCTTGTTGAGTGAGGGGACGACGAACTGTTTGATCATGCGGTAGTAGGCAGTGCGAGAGGGGAAGGCCATGTTCATCTGTTCGGCCACTTCCGACATACTCTGTGAAAGATGACTACATTGTGTGTACGACGACGACGAAACGACAAGTAATTGTGTATACGTACTGTGAAGGAAGTGCCTGTAGTGAAGATGGACGATGCCAGCACCCAGTTCCCCTTGAACGCTCTGTCTGCTGGGTGATCCGTAGCCCTGTCCTGACCCTCCCACCTGAACTCTGAGCACCCCACACAGCGGAGGTACATGACGGGTGCGCAACCTGCCTGCCTGAGTCGCACACTCGTACGCACGCCGTCGACCGTACGCTTACAAGTGGGGCACTCAGTGAGAAGGGAGAGCAAATGCTTCCCTTGGACAAGGAAGTATCTACTCTCCAGAACCTTCTCGGTGAGAGGGAGAGGAGAGCGTACTCGGCCAGACTCGGAAGGGGGAACATCACTCGACAGATAGCTCGAGTCAGAGACCTACAAGACGTCCTTCATATTGATATGTTCTTGATCCTATGAGCACCGTATACTGTACGTTACCAACAAAATACAAACACAGCTTTGAAAACCAAAACGTGTTTTATATATTGCAATCACATACAAATATACAATACGAATGGAGAACATTGCATAAAACCGACATTCTTCTTGGGGATGGGGATGGTGGAAGTGGACGAATTGGACGGAAACGACTGCAGCGCCACCCTCTTGACGCATCGGCCGGATCGCGTCTAAAAATAAGCAGTCATAAAAGTAGAAACGGGGTTATTCACCGTTGTTTGCAGACTCTCCGCCGTGTCATTCTTCCCAACTTGTTTGCGGGAATCACACGACAGGCACTTCGTACCACAGGACGAGCATGAATTCTTCTAAATCAAAAAGCCGAATGATAATAAGAATAACATCTCTATATACACTCAGCTCACCTGAATCGCCGGGTAGCTATCGCAGCTGCGGCTTCTCACAAGCCGCATCTCTATGCCCGCACCGCTCCACTCCACTCCGCCGCATCCACCGCGCCCTGCACTAGTCGCGTTCACACCGCCAGTGCGAACAGTACGCACACCCTGAATGACGTTGATTCCTGAAACGCACACACCACCTACCTTGCTCTCCTCGACCATCTCGTCCATCTGGGTGTGACGAGTGTCCGCGCCACCGCGCCCTGCACTAGTCGCGTTCACACCGCCAGTGCGAACAGTACGCACACCCTGAATGACGTTGATTCCTGAAACGCACACACCACCTACCTTGCTCTCCTCGACCATCTCGTCCATCTGGGTGTGACGAGTGTCCGCGCCACCGCGCCCTGCACTAGTCGCGTTCACACCGCCAGTGCGAACAGTACGCACACCCTGAATGACGTTGATTCCTGAAACGCACACACCACCTACCTTGCTCTCCTCGACCATCTCGTCCATCTGGGTGTGACGAGTGTCCGCGCCACCGCGCCCTGCACTAGTCGCGTTCACACCGCCAGTGCGAACAGTACGCACACCCTGAATGACGTTGATTCCTGAAACGCACACACCACCTACCTTGCTCTCCTCGACCATCTCGTCCATCTGGGTGTGACGAGTGTCCGCGCCACCGCGCCCTGCACTAGTCGCGTTCACACCGCCAGTGCGAACAGTACGCACACCCTGAATGATGTTGATTCCTGAAACGCACACACCACCTACCTTGCTCTCCTCGACCATCTCGTCCATCTGGGTGTGACGAGTGTCCGCGCCACCGCGCCCTGCACTAGTCGCGTTCACACCGCCAGTGCGAACAGTACGCACACCCTGAATGACGTTGATTCCTGAAACGCACACACCACCTACCTCGCTCTCCTCGACCATCTCGTCCATCTGGGTGTGACGAGTGTCCGCGCCACCGCTCGGGTTGCCATTGTCGTACTGCCACTCGTTCACTCCGTGCTTACCGTGTAGCTTCCGTCTCTTCGTGTGCGTCTCGTCGCGCATGTCCTGTATATAATAAATTTAGGTCGACAATGCAAATGAATACAAACAACAAATAGTTAAATGTTCAATGAGTATAGATTATTTATCAAACAGTTAGACAATGTAAGCGTCGCGGAAGCCAGTGTAGCTCTTGGATGGGTACTTCTCCTCGATAGCACGACGAACGCATGCAGGAAGGGTCACCCGCACTTGATATCCAGTTTTGCCGAACGCATACGCCACCACCGATTTGTACGCGTAATATCGCATTACACTAAACAATTTGCCTATGAATTGGTGATCAGCCGTGCAAGGTACCGATTCACATCCTTCTCGACAATGTCCTTCTGCTTGCGCTCCTCCGCCGGCGTCATATCCAAACACGCCACGTCAATCAACGCATTAATCGTCTAGAATGAAGCTTCACAGCTATGCCCACGTCTACTAGCGTACTAACCGCAGTGCATGTTCAACTCCTTTCACAACGCACTCCGACAGATTCGCAAAAGCCTGTTGTGTCTTATCACCCCAGTAAGTGAAAACAGACGGACGTGCCGACAGTTCAAAACAGCAATAGTTCTCTCTGGGAGTGGGATACAGTGCACATCTTCCGCACTCACAAAACTCATCGATCTTTCGATCGTCCAACTTCTCTCGCATCGCGAAGCAGTATGTCGGATCACTCAGCTTTTTGATCTCTTCATGACTGCACTTGCGAGAAGAGAGAAGATTATCATAACTATCCACGTCTATCTCAAGATCAAATGGCATTGCCATCTAAATACAACACAGATAAAGTGATAATACATTATACATAAACACAGCTTGCCAGATATGGATAAGGATTCAAACCTTGATAAAGGGTATAATCAACACAAACACCAATAACACAACATGTTATTTAAAGTAATTGTTGCATAACTCACCTCGAGAGATCGACTGTGCGCAGGGGCGTCGGGTTGTTCTCCGGCGACGGCGTGCGGGATGCGGCAGGGATGCGGCAAGTCCATGTTGCGAGGAAATCGGTAGCGCTGCAAAATATAGTACTTCAATCTACATGTTATACACAATACACTAGAATCTATTACAACTCACAGTATATAGTATTCCATCAACATCTTGACTATGCATGTGTGTCTCGCAGATCTCGACATGAGTTCTTCCTTCACTTGCCCACTGTTTCTCAAGTACATCGCAAGCGTATGGAATGGCAGAGGAGGGCAGTTGCGAGCACGCTCCGAGAAAACGAGTGACTGCGGCGGTTGTGTTTGCTAGACGACGCATAGCACTTGCCGAAACCATGGAGCGGCAAAACCCACAGGTTCGCCGCTTAGTGGCTCCCATGAACTACAAAAATGAACTTGTAGAAATAAACACATATTAAAAATATTATCCAAACTAAAAATGACATAAGAAACAATAAACACGTGCAAATAAATTGTCTTCAATGAAACAGCTGATAGTGTGGTCAAATTGTGTAACTTCGTGCAAGTTGTGCACTCAAACGTCCGAGCTGATTAAAAGTTATTAGATACTGCGATTTCTCACTCCAATATTTAAATGATTTTTTAAAAAATCAATTGTTTCAGAATATGTATTCTAATTATCATACTATACACATTATATCGTAAACAATGACATGTTGTATCCACGCATACACCCAATTTCAGAGGGTACACTACCTTTAAAAGCTATATTGTGGCAAAACATTCGAAAAAAGTTGTCGATAAACGTGTCATGATTTGTTTCATAACCAAAATCAGAGGGTACACTACCTTTAACAACCTGATGCTAACTCAACTTCGCAAATGGAGAGGAAGAAAGAGTGAGTGGAAGACTTTTGTATTGAGCGTTTGCATGAGTTGTGCAGGCTGTATCCTGTATATTTCATCAAAAGACAATCGTATGTGGGTATGGGTATGTGATACGGAACCTGGCCCAGTAAACAAGATGAATGAAACAAGAAACAAAACGTCACATGCAGCAATTGAATTTGCCAGAAAAAGCAGAGAAGAGGAGGAGAGAGAGGAAGAGAAAGACACGTAGTAGAGAAAAACAATCAAGAAACGTCAAAAACTTTGTGTAGCACTAGTAGCTAAACGTAGCAGAGCGTTTAGTAGCTCGCCTGTTTTACGCAACGATTCCGAATCGCACTCACGGAAAGCTGAGAGGTTTTCAAGTGAGGTTTTCAAATCCGAGCAACGATTCTCTGCTCGGTGTCTGAAATGACTGGAGAGTAACACACAAAGTAGTAGTAGTATATGTGTACCTCGCCTCGCCGGGGAAACCTTTGCTAACCAGATTTGCGACACCGAAAGACATCACACACACTACAGTAGTTTAGAGCTACACCCTCAGTAGTTTCTTCGTTAATGTATGAATATAGATAGATAGATAGGTGTATTACCGATAACATGGGAAAATCGAAGTTATAAACAAAAAAGTGAGCAATATAAACGGCAGGTATAAATGGAGTTTCAATGATAATGAACGAGGAAATGACTTTCACTTTTTTTCTCAGTGTTTAAAAATTCTCTCCTCCCAAAACGTTGCTGCCATTCGGAGATTCGGATACGTGATATTTGTGATACATATGCTAAAAGTGCGCCGGAAGTCAGCTTTTCGACAAATACTCGAATATACGAGAGCTGCCACTCACAGACAGGTGCGAAACACTCACTACTCGTACTCACTACCTGACTCACTGCTCACTGCTCACTACAAGAGTGCTTGTGAGCTTGTGCGAGAGAACTGCGACGAGAGATTTTCACACAACAACACATAACTTACAAGCGGGGAAAATTACAAGAGATTATGATTATGCAAATCTGTATAAAACAGGCAACATGGAACATTGTTTTTTAAAGGTTTCCGAGTGGTCCGATAAGCGTGAGGGATAAGGAATTTAGACATCATTACTTCACTGTCTCAAGACAAATAACATGCTGTCACTTGGACAAAACAAATGAGGTTATCGTAATCAGTTTGAGGTATCTGTTAATGTTGAAAACTTATTAGAGTTTTTTTGTTCACCGTAAGTGAAGCGTGAAATGATCGACGTGAAATTTCAAAGTGCTACTCCAACTGATACTATAACTTAGTCACTGAAGAGTTCATAATTTGTTTGTCAAAATGTTTGAAAGCCTGAAGAATAGCATACCGTATGTTTAAGAGCCATTCTCGGGTGAATGCGAATGGATGAGTACGAGTAATATGAAATGTGATACTAACGGACCTTGCAGTAGCCAATTCACGGAAATAAATATGAAAAGGAGCGGCTCATTTATACAGTTACAGTTCAGTTTCCTATTTATGTTACTAGCCTAGTTACTGAAGAATTGAAGGTCGTTGGAAAGGTGGTGAAGAATGATTCATTTATATCTATCTTGATAAGCTTTTATTATGCTATTTTTAAAATTCTGAACATACATTTAAAAAAATCGAACGTTTATTCGTATTTGCAAACATAATGCATGAGTATGACACCTACAAAACAAAACAACTTATAAAAACCTAACAAATAATCGAAATCAAACATCAAATAAAGTATTTCCGCAATCAGATCAATCAGCAAATGATCTAGATTGAAACAGCTCGGATCATGTCATAAATCGTCTAGGCAAGATATAGTCAGTTTGAATGCTAATGCTATATGCCATCCGTGACATTTCACATGTTGTGCAGTTTTATGCAACACAACATGAAGGTCTTCAAATATGCAAAACGCTTCCATGAGAAAGAATCGAACCCGTAGTCAGTACCCAGCAGTTACGTTTTGGCGGTGCGCTATACCACTGCGCCTGTGAGGCTCATACTGAGGCTCATACTGTAAGAGGACATTGAATTTCAAATGTATGTTTGCGCGTTATCTCCCATTATTGTACACTCACTGAAGAGACCAGTGGAGCTAGATGGCCTCTCTCTTCGATCTTCTAACCACTGCCTCTATGGCGCAGTGGCAGTGCGCGCCGCCAGCGCACAGTCGCTGCGACCTGTCCATGGGTCCTACTCATGGAAGTGTTTTGGATATTTGACTAAGACAAACCTCGCGGTCCCCGCGCGGTGAATCGGCGGCTCCCGCGGGATGAATGCGCGGTCCGCTCTGGTACAACGCGGGGCGGTGCGAGATCGCCCCGCGGGAGCCCCGAGAACTGCGCGGTTCGCGCGGGATTCCCGCGTAAACAGCGAAACAGTCCCGCGGGAACCGCGCAGAGCATTATCAGCCTACTGATCCGGCACTTCTTTGTTGTAGTTCTCTCCTGTATTTTTGTTATTCAAATACACCAACGACCATATAGATAACATATTTCATTCGCGACAAACAAGTAACACATCAATGCACCACAAAGTAACAGTATTTGGAGAGGTGGCGAAGACTTGTTCTTGAGCACAACTTGTTCTTGAGCTTGGATCGAAAATGGCGGGCTTGATCTTGTACTGGCACTCCTCCTGCTGATCGACTCGAAGTTGACCTGAACACCAATCACTCAATATCAATCTATATGGACAAATCATTACCTGTATGAGGTGCAGCACGAGCTCCTTGAGGCGTAACTGCTTCACCTTGAAGCCTATCGACAGGTGCGCGGCGAGAAGAAGAATGCAGTCAGACTTGTGCTGGAGAGATTGATCGTGATTCATATCACTCCTTCATCCACCAACCTTCTCCTCGTGTACCTTCTCTCGATCTGCGCGAAGTGGTCGGCATCGGCCGAGAACATTTGCACTCCGCCTCCTTCCGGCACATAGCGTACTTTCCCTGAAACATAAAGTGATGTACGAAAAAAACAAGTTCTTTTCGACACACACCTTGACGAGCATGAACTGGACGACAGTCCTCTACGTGCCCACGTGGTCGACGAGCAGTGTCTGTTTCCCAGTTCTCCCTTCTCCGGAACACTCCTTTGGAGAGTACAGCGGGCCATTTGTCAGCCTCAGGCGATCGTGGGGGACGAGGGGGGGAGGCGAGCGCGATGCGCCCCGCCTCTTTTCATTCCAGTAGGTCAGGATGACAGCATCTTAATAAGAATAATGTTATACGTAACAAGATTCGAACTTCGAACTTAACATGCACGCACCTTCCATATTTTCTCGTACTAGCCTACTGCTGCCAGCCGGGAGCACTCCGCGTGCTCGGATCACCATAAACATACAACAAACCTACAAAATAACAAAAAAAAATAAACAATACAAACATGAAATGAATGAAATCGCAGAACTTCCGCGTTCGCAAAATTTAAACGTGAAAAGGACGCCGTTACATTGTTCGGGACTTCCTCGAAAGCCCCGCGGGATCCCCGAAAACAGAAACCATCCCGCCGGGTTCAATCTGCATTTCGCGCCTCCCGCGGGATCCCCGCGCGGTACCGCGCACTGTCGGGAGGCCCGCGGGTAACGCGAGGGCGCCGCGAAAAACCGTGGAATCCCGCGGGGCGCTCGCGACTTTGCCTGAGGAAGACATACACGTTGTGGTGCACAAACTTGCACAACATGTGAAATGTCACGGATGGCATATAGGATCCAAACCGACTATACTCGGAATGTTCAGTTTGATTCTTCAATTTTTTTAACAGTTTCGTTATCGAACATTCTTCCGTCTCATTCCAGAAAAAAAGGTTTTTGATTTTTAAAAAAAACATCTGATTAAAGCTGCAGACGAAAGATAAAATATTCGATGGAGAAGAACAAGTTCAAAAAGAGACCCGCGTAAACACGCACATACTGACAACTGCTGAGTATCTGTATCTGACAGGAATTCACATTAAGTTTTATTCTGGGGATTAGTTGGGAGCCTTGTACATTTGACTACAGTAATGAAGATACTCATTTTCCGTGCAGGACCACACACCGGGTAGTCGGTGAAAATGATCTCGCAGGTTGCACTCTCGAAAGCGCTTGATCATTTGTCGCTGGCGTTGGATGGATCCGACATCATTTTCATCGACTGCCCGGTGTGTGGTCCCACACGGAAAATGAGTATTAAATGCACAACGCCTCCAACTATCCCCCTGAACAATACTATATCACAGAGCTCGTGTTCTATTGATACGAAGCCTGAGGGACTGGCCTGCGTCACTGCCATTTCGCCTCATTCATAGAAAAGGGCTATTCTTGAGACAAAGACATTAAAGCTGTTATTCAGTTAAAATATTTGAACAAATTTTTTGGCGCCAAGTCGGCTCTGGCCAATGACGATCGAGAAGAGCGATCGTCATTGGCCTTAAAGCAGTAATTCAGTTAAAATTTTTGATCTCTCTCTAGAAAAATGAAGAAACATCGTGTGTGTATTCAGTTGAATTTATTTTACCAAAAAATTTGACCTTCTCGAATGCTCTTCTCGATCGTCATTGGCTAGAGCCGACTTGGCGCCAAAAAACTTGGTCAAATATTTTAACTGAATAACTGCTTTACATTTTCGTCTTATTATTTTTTATTTAACCTGCTACCTGCTCGACAGCAGCTGGTTCCGAACGAATCGTGTGATAAGCTGTCATCTCCTCGAGGTCACTGATAGCCGAACTCGCTATCACAGTCAAAACACCGCTACCAGTCCACCCTAGACCACAGACCATGGGCAGATTCAATACATACAGATTTATCGTCTATACACACAAAACAGCGGGCGCTAACTGTACAGCTTGTCAACAAAAAACACGTAAGGGGATAGAGTACTTGTGGGGAATGCTATGTACAGGATGCGGGCGCGCGTCACTTGGCCAGCGTCTCGTGCCTCTTCTTCTCGCCGTTGATCGCCGTCTGCACCACCTTGCGCGTCTCGCCCTCGGGGTGCGCGTGCTTGTGCTCCGCGCGCTCCGCCTTGTTGCGCTTGCCGGCGCCGGTGATTTCCTGAAGAAGCCCGGGATTCGTCTCTCTGGACGGTCAAGATGACCACTCACCGGTCCGCCAGTCTGCTCGAACTCGGCAGCCATCTCCTCAGCGCTCGACATGATTGATCTGGGTGTTTGAAGTTCTTACTGAAAGTGAGAGGATACTGGAATGTTTTCGAAACAAAACATCGACAGAGTAAATCTCAAAGACGAATGAACACGACTGTTATGGCAGGCAGGGCGGGAAGATGGATAGGGGAATCGATACACGGGCCCAGCTAGCACACAACATGTGACTAGTGTAAATCGAAAAAAGAGCAACGACCGATATACGGCGAGAAGCGAATGGCATTTTAGAAGGGAGACTGTTTGTCTGGAATAGTACAGGAAGGAGAGAGAGAGAGAGATAGCATCGATTGGAGGAATCGATAACGACGAAGTAGAAAGTACTAGAAGCGAAGGACGACCGACCGGGGCGTCGGAAGAAGGTGGACTGACTGGGCTCGGCTGACACAACGGCAGGCATGTGATCTCGCGCAGCGCCCGCACGCCACTGAAATAGCCCACGTGATGGAGCCCTCGCGAAAACACGAGAAGAGAGTGCGGCGAGAGAGCGTGTAAGATTGAGAGACGCAGACGACGGCGCAGCGGCGAGAGAGTGGGGGCGGGACGATAGAGGCGCGCAGAGACACGCAGTGAGAGAACAGTGGCAGGTGTGAGCAGAAACGGCTCGTAAACAACTGAAACAGTGCGGGCCACCCCCTTCTTCAAATCGATTTGATTGGAACACAACACAGTGAGGGGTTGGTTGTTTTTCTAATGCCAGTATTTGTGCACAGTCTACAAACAACAATACTCTCCCAACCGTGAGATGCGTTTATTGGGCGCGCGCGTTACAACAACATTGGAATCACACAATCAATCACAATATGCAATCTATATCGGGGCGGCTATGGGCGAAAGAGAACGAAAGGGAACAATCACAATTCACAGCATCGATTTCACAATCGTGTTAGTGTTGGGCGAGTCGCGGTGAGCAAAGGGGGATTCACACACAGAAGAAGGATAGGCACCCGTAGGGGAAGTTAGCGGGGGGAGGTGACTGCTAGACGTTGTTGGCGATCCATTCCAGTGCCGTACTGACTCCGCTGCCTGAGAGCGCGCAGCAACCCTGGATCTGCCAGCGACGGTCCTTCACCTGAACGCATCGCGACTCTCTCTCTCCCTCTCTCTATCTCTCTCTCGCAATCTTACGTGGTCGACGAGTCCGAGCTGTGATGATATCTCGGCGGCTGTCATGGCTCCCTTGATGTCCTGCTTGTTGGCAAGCACCAGCAATGAGGCCTTGGCCAACTCCTGTAAGGAGTGGATCAGGAGGGGGAGTGAGAAGAGAGAGAGAGAGAGAGAGAGTGCATGAGAGATGGTCATGAATCACGGCGCGCCGAGCCGAAACAAAAAGAGCAATGCACAGCTGCCGCTGACACACTAGTGCATGGGAATCGTACAATACCGTAATACCTCTCTCTCTCATCTGCGGGATAAGGAAGAAAGAGCAAGAGGGACAGGGAGATAGAAGCGCACCTCATGCACGAGCATGGCCTGGAGTTGTTCCTTCATGACGGGCAGCCGGACGCGGTCGGCCGAGTCGACGACCACGACGAGGACGTTGGTGTGCTGGTAGTAGGACGTCCACGACGCGCGCAGCGACTCCTGCCCGCCCACGTCCCACATCGCCAGCTGCGAATTAGAATATGTATCTCGAATCAAGTAGCACATGGTAATGTCAATTACGGTAAAGTACAGTATCAGAAGATTCATCTCGAACCAAGTAGCACATGGTAATGTAAATTACGGTAAGGTTACGGTAAAGTACAGTATCAGACAATTCATCTCGAATCAAGTAACACATGGTAATGTAAATTACGGTAAGGTTAAGGTAAAGTACACTATCAGAATCTTCATTACGAATCATGTAGCACATGGTAATGTAAATTACGGTAAGGTTACGGTAGAGTACAGTAATACAACGCCTACTGCGAGTTCCAACCATACGGATTTCGGTGTTCACGTGGATGCGTACGTGAGCTTTGCAGCTGGGAACATGTGGTATTATAGTTTTAGATTTTCAGATTGGTTATATATCTGGTACATTTTGATCATCACATAGACAGCTGAGTTAGAATATGCGTAATCACATATTTTCACTATAATTGTTCACCTCCCCACGTTGAGTTAGAACGATACGCAGAATATCACAGGTTATCGAGATTTTCACCGAAGTAATCTGTACAATACAACATTTTGACCTTCCTCGACTAGATAGATAGGTTGGAACAAATGAGGCGAGGTGAGGTGAGAGAAAGAACAACCTTGAGATTCCGGATCTGAACTTCTTCCACGTTGCTGCCGATTGTAGGGGAGGTGTCCACCGTGTCACCCGTCACACTGAAATCCATACCAGTCATTAATTAAACGAATTTGCATAATAGTAAAAGGAAACAAAAAACTCACAAGTGGTACAGTATCGTCGTTTTACCGGCATTATCGAGTCCAACTATGATTACCTTGTACTCTAAAACAATGCATGTACTAAGCGCGTTATTGAAACCTCATACACAATGATGACTGGTTGAAAAAAATAGAAAAAAGGGATTATCTTTATGACCGATCATCATCCCACCTTTATTCGACCAGAACAATCGCCATAACTTGGAGGCGACTAAACCCATATCTGAAACACTTATGTCAAGAATTAAGAAGAAAATACAACTATTCAAATGATAAAAACATAAATAAAAATATAATAAAACAATTTTGTCAGCTGATTGTGCGCCGTTCAGGTTCTTGCGTCAACGATGTGAGCTGGATTTACAAAGCGCGCGAGTGGTGTCGCGCGGCGTTTGATTAATCACAGCTGTTTTGTTTCTTTTTGATTCTTTTTGTCGCATTGTCCTGTTTTATAATATACGATTATAAACTTTATTGGTACATTGTTGTTAGTTGTCATTCTTGTCGTTCCAGGATGTTCCGCACTCCGCACAACACTCCGGCGCGACCCGGTGGACAGGTCAGTGGGATTGATTGATTCTTTGCATTTGTGTTCTCTATAAATACAAATTTAATTAAACTGTCGTATGTTCAGCAGGAGACGTTCAACATGAAGGCGCCCAAGGCTCCCGACCGTCCGCTCGTTCCCTACATGCGCTACAGCCGCAAGATGTGGGCCAAGGTTGGCAATTTATTGTGCCAGTACAATATTGTTGTTTGATGTTTTTCAGCCTGATTCGGGCTTACAATGTTAGCATGATGCGTTTTCTGATCGAGAAAAGAGCACTGCTTTTTGTCCGTGAACACAATATTGCAATTCATCATGTAGCTGGTCGTACAACATTGTAATTCATAGTATCGTATTAGGTGCGCGTTAGAAAATCGTGGGGCTATGGTGTAGTACCATGAGTCCTCCTTGACCCCCTCCGCAGAGTGAATCTCTTACCTCTACCTTATTAGAGGGATACGTTTACCTTTACCCGTATTAGGTGCGCGCCGACAATCCGGACGCGCAGCTGTGGGACATTGGCAAGCTGATCGGACAGATGTGGCGGGACCTGCCCGACGAGGAGAAGGCCGTGTTCCAGGCGGAGTACGAGGTGGGTACGGAGTACGAGGTGTACGAAGTACGAGGTGGTTGTACCACAACCACTGAGTGATACGACATTTCTAATCGAAATATGTAATGTGATATAATGTGATAGGCGAAAAACAAAAAAAGTTGATCGTATAAAACTGTTCACTTTAACATGACAAAAATTGGCAGGTGGGCAGAAACGAAAACACAAAGTCTCATTATTATTAAAGTAAACTTATTATTATTAAATTCAAAGCGGCGTTATTTCATTTACATGTTTATAACACTTTGTAAGGTTACATTTGTCAGGTGGACAAGATCGAGTGGGAGAAGGCTATGAAGGTGTACCACAACTCGGCCAGCTACCAGCAGTACATGAGCGCCAAGAACCGCGCCAAGCAGAACGAGAAGGTGCCGGTTGTTTGTTTGTTTGTTTGTTTGTAGTGCCGACATTGTGTCATTAGCTAGTGCGGCGAACAGAGAGAGAGAGAGAAAGGGAGAGAGAGAGAAAGAGAGAGAGAGAGACGCCTCGCAGAGCTCGCGTTCGCGGATGGACGCCGGCGGGGTGGTGATTCAGCCGGTCGACGAGGACGAGTCGAACAACGAGCTCAGCGCCCGCAGGCTCGCCGCCGTCAGGTACGGTAGTACGGCGGTTCAAATAAATTCAATAATTCAATTGTTTATCCGGAAGCGTTATACAGTAGTGCATATGATGCTAGATACATAGGCTATCGCCGGGGGGAAGATACTTCCAATTCAAGTAATCCCATATCGATGGAGATTGAAGGGTACTCGAGAGAATTGTGATGATACGATCAATGATGGTAATGGTACTGTATCTCGATTTCGTACAGTTCTCCCACCGATCAGGTGGTATCGTGGTTTGTTCAGGTTCGACCGCAACCACCGCCTCATCGCCGAGCTCTTCTCGCCGCTCATCGTCGCCGACACGCGCACCGTGGTACGGACGAGATTATCGATTTATCGATTCGTAGTGCTGTAGATTGGTGTATGCCTGTATGTCTCAGGTCGTGTAGTTTTGCGATTCAATCAGTTATTGATTGATTGATTTAATCGAAGATTGATTGATGTCTCAGGTCGCTCAGTCCCGTATCGAAATGCTGCGCAAGCAGGCGCTCCAGCTCTCCTCCCACCAGAACAAGCTCGAGGAGGTAGGGTATATCGATAAATCGATAGTTGACCAGTCAATAAATCGATACGCAGGAGCTGACGAAGCTGGCGGAGACGCACGCGGACAAGAAGAAGCAGATCGAGCAGGCGAGCGACGCATTCGCCGTCAACCTCAAGAAGGTGGGAGAAATCGATTTTGATTTATCGATTGATGTGAATAGGATCGAAATATCACATCATAATGATAAACCCCATCTTGTTCTCGACTAGGAGGACCATTGTAATCCCCTATCTGCACTATCGTTTTTTTACCGGGAGCGCGGCTCAGTGGATAGAGCGTTCGTCTCTCAATCTCACAGTCGCTTGTTCGATCCCCTTCGGAGTCAACCATACTTGTTGAATTCACCCAGCCCCTTTGGTGTGGCAATCCACTCTCATGGTAGCCAGAATGCGTCACAGCACCATCTACGGACTCAAGAACGGAATTCAAGACGTCCGACGCCACCCAACCCAACTCCCTCTGCTAACGTTGTCGTAATCCAAGAACCCCATCTTGTTCTCGACTAGGAGGACCCCGGATTCAACCGGCCAAAAAATGGACATGATCTATCGAGTGTGCCCTTAGTGACAGGAAGAGAGAGAGAGAGAGAGAGAGAGAGAGAGGATGACGTCACTCACCTGTCAGGTGTGCGACGAGAAGCCGGTGATTGACGAGGCGCGGCTGGACGAGTGCCGGAGCGAGTGGGAGGAAAAGTTGAAGGAGGCGTACGTCGACTACAAGAAGAAGCAGGACGAGATCAACGCCAAGCTCGGTGCGCTCTCTCTCTCTCTCTCTCTCTCTCTCTTCTTTCTCCCTTCTTTCTCCCCCTTCTCTCTCATTGCACACTTGTTTCAGCTGCGGAGCGTGAAAAGAAGAACCCGGTTCTGTTCAACATGGTGATGGGCGACTCTCCGAAGGCTGCGGAGGAGAGGGAGCAGAAGGAGGTGGAGGGCGAGAAGAAGGAGGAGCAGAAGGAGGAAAAGGCGGAGCAGCCCAAGGAGGTGGAGAAGAAGGAGGAGGAGGAGAAGAAAGGCGAGGAGAAGCCGGCGGAAAAGGAGCAGGAGAAGATGGAGGAGTAGGCGACGGTCGGATCGCATCGGATCACTCGATCTCATTGTAACTTTTCACACGTTTCACATTTCCCTCCACGTTTTGGCATAACTTGTAATCTGTAATCTTGTAACGTCTGTGTGTCCCATGTTTGTTGTCGGTTGTGACAATAAACGTTCTTATCAGATTGGCGTTTCCGTTTTGTTTGTTACACACCACACCAGTTGGATGGCTTCGCACGCTGCCGAAAGGTTTCCTATTCGCTCGCCGATTAGTTTATCAGCTTGACAAGTGCACGTCTGATCGCGCCGGTCTCTCTCTCTCTCTCTCTCTCTCTCTTCCGGGATAGTTCCCAGTGTGAACCATGTTCAGCCAGGAGATGATCCCTCCGAAGGAAGAGCTCGACGCCAGAGCCAAGGAGTTTCTGGAGAGGAACAAGGACAGGAAGATCGCGTTTATCACGGTGAGTTTGTATTGCTATGACTATGATCGTATTCGGCTTGTTGTTCGGATTCTGCTCGGTACTACCACGTTTTTTATCCGTCTCGAGAAAGTGCAGGTCCCTGTTCCAATGTTCCTTTCCAAACGCGCGCTTTACTCGCAACTCTACCAAACACAGCACGGACGGTAATCTCTTGATTACACTTGAAGAGGTTGCGGCGCCCACCTGGTCGGATTAGGTTGTTGTCGAGATGGGTCGATTGATGCGCATTGATTATCGATTTATCGATTGATGTCAGAGCGGGGGCACGCGCGTTTCGCTGGAGAAGAACTGCGTGCGTTTCATCGACAACTTCTCGATGGGAACGAGGGGAGCGGCGTCGGCAGAGTGAGGAGAGAGAGAGAGAGAGAGGGGGGGGAGAAAGAGAGAGAGAGAGAGAGTGAGAGAGAGAGAGAGTCATTGCCAGGTACTTTCTGGACGCTGGCTACGCGGTGGTGTTTCTCTACCGCGAAGACTCGCTCCGTCCATTCTCCCGAAAGTTCACCCGACATCTCTTCGAACACATGCAAGTGGAGGACGGAAAAGTGGTGAGTCTCTCTCTCTCTCTCTCTCTCTTTCTCTCTCTCTCTCGCCCTCTCCCCCTCTCTCCCTCGCTCATCTAACTGATCAGATCTGCCCCGTGGACGGTCTTGCCAAGGAGATTGAGCGATCGCAGCGCTACCGTAACCAGCTACTCTACGTGCCTTTCCAGACACTGGAGGAGGTGGGTTGTTGGAAAAGGGGTAATGACGTCACAGTATGACTGTCTGAGGGAAGGGAAGGTGGAGAAAAAGAGAGAGAGAGAGGGAGAGAGAGAGATAACAGAGAGAGAGAGAGAGAGAGAGAGAGAGAGAGAGAGAGAAGGAGAGAGAAAGTGAAATAACAGAGAGAGAGAGAGAGAGAGAGAGAGAGAGAGAGGAGAGAGAGAAAGAGAGAGAGGAGAAAGAAAGAGAGAGAGAGAAAAAGAAAGCAGTATCCTTTGCAGTACATGCATCAGTTGGACTGGCTGTGTCAGCAGCTGGCACCTCTCGGCAGCCGGGCGCTTCTCTACCTGGCTGCTGCCGTGTCAGACTACTACGTGCACGAGGACAAGTTGGTGGGGGAGCTCTCTCTCTCTCTCTCTCTCTCTCTCTCTCTCTCTCTTTCTCTCTCTCTCTCTCTCTCTCTCCCTATCTTTCTCTCCCCTTTCCCTCCTCTTTCCCTCTCCCTTCCCCCAGTGGAGTTTTTGTCCGTCGATATTCTGTGTGAAAATGATAGCAATGGTTCCAGCCCACCCACAAGATCCAGTCGTCCGGCGGCGACCTCCAGCTCTCCCTGCAACTCGCCCCCAAGGCCATCCAGCGGGTCGTCAACGAGCTCGTCCCCCACGCGTTCGTCGTCTCCTTCAAGGTGGGCGGGACTGGAGGGGGCGGAGCTTGTGCAATTCCATTCATTTGTTTGTGGCTTCATGTGATTGAAGCGCGATTCGCGTGGCCTAATCGATCACTCCAGCTGGAGACGGACCCCAGCATTCTTATCTCGAAGGCGCGCGGGGCTCTCGAACGGTACGGACATCAGCTAGTGATTGGAAACATACTGGCGACGAGGAAGCAGGAGGTAAAGCTGTTTCTCTCTCTCTCTCTCTCTCTCTCTCTCACTCCCCCCCCCCTCAGGTGACCCTGGTGGAGCCCTCCGGTGCCACCCACCCTGTGCGTCTCTCGAAGGAGCAGCTGGAGAGGGGAGAGGAGATCGAGGAGGGCATTATTGCCGGACTGGTCGACAGACACGAGGCGTTCATTGCAAAGCAGTGATGCAACTCTCTTGCCTTCTGTTCTTCCCAGCTCTGACCAACGTCCTACACAGTGTATATGCGTTTTATCCCCTATCTATCTCATGATGATCGTTTTATGAAGTTTCTTTTCGTTTTATGAGGCTTGTGAACAATGTGATCCCGAGCAACATCTATTGCTCACCATGTCCACTTTGTAGGCGCATAATTTGTACAATATTTATCAAAACACATTGGTATGATACAGTGTCACAAAGCGTGCAGAAATTCTTATATAAAATTTGCTTTGTATAAAAATTACATAGACTGTATCGCGTGCATAGGGAGTGGAATAAATTAATTAATAGCAAGGCAGATCATACAATCAGAGAGACTGGGTGTTTTGACTTCAAGAGAGAGAGAGAAACTGGATAATGGATATGAAGTGATGGAGGAGAAGGAGCAGAGTGGAGCAGAGTGGAGCAGGAGCAGCACAGCTCACGCCGTCAGCGCAGAGTTGTTCTGAAAACACCAGAGCTTTAAAACACCAGAGACCAGTTCCGAAACATCACACTTCATGCCAATTCCAAACTGATTAGTCATAATTGTTATAACATATCGTAACTTCAAGTCAATTATCAATCAGTCACTCCAGAACAGACATGCGAGAAGAAAACTCGGAACTCGAAACCATCAAACCTCTTCAATTCACATTCTTACCCAAACAAATTGAATTGTTTCCTAAAAAGGTAAAATCAAAAACACAGATATACAAACAAATAAACAAACAAACAACCCACCTTGAGGTCCCACAGCGCAATCAAGCCATCCGTTCCACACGTGGTGAACTTGAGCACATTGTTGGGCGCGCCAGAGTGCGGGAGGATCTGACTGAAAACAGAGAACGTCAATCGATCAATCGATCAATCGATCGATCGATCGATCAATCGATCGATTAATCGATCGATCAATCGATCGATCAATCGATCAATCAATAAATTAATCGATAACTCACGTGATCATGTTCTGGTGGAGCGTGTTGAGTTGGACGTTGACCTGTTGCGCGGCCGCGTTGCGGTCAATGTTGCGGAACATCTGAACGAGGAGGGGATGGAGGATAGAGGAGAGAAAGAGAGAGAGAGAGAGAGAGAGAGAGAGAGAGAGAGAGAGAAAGAGAGAGAGAGGGAGAGAGATAGAGGGAGAGGGAGAAGGAGAGAGTGAGAGAGAGAGAGAGAGAAATGAGGAGGTCAAACCATGTCAAAGATTCATCTAGACTCTCGTTTCATGAACATGAAATATAGTGCACTTGTCTGAGTGAGGGGAAGGATGAAGGAAGGAGAGAGGACATAGGGACAAAAAGAGAAAGACACAAACAGGAAATGACGTCACACCTGGAGGGCCGAGTTGACGGACGAGGCCTTCTTATCCGACGGCACGTCCAGCTTGCACACCTGCTTCAGCTTCCCGCCCTGCACCGTGAACAGCACCGGAGAGTAGTCGTGGCCCTGAAAAGACTATCTCCACATCTGCTTCTTTTTCTACACTTGACGCATTGAAATTGACGCTACAATCACACAACTACATAGAAAAGCGCACAAAAAGGGATGAAGAAAGGTGGAGGGCTTTCTCCCCACCTGTTTCTCCAACAGCACGACATTTTTCTTTTACAATTGACGCTACTGATACAAAAGTTCAGATTTTCACGTATTTCCACAATCGACAAAAAAACACAAAAGAGAAATGAAGAAAGGTAGAGAGAGCGTACTGTCGCTAGAGGAGCGAGAGAGAGAGAGAGAGAGAGAGAGAGAGAGAGAGAGAGAGAGAGAGGCACTGACCGCGGCGACGAGGCTGCCGTCGCTGACCCATCGCACGGTGGTGAAGGGAAGGTAGGGGGTGCGCAGCGAGTGCGCCACGCCGTCCACATTGGCGTCCACCATCGAGATGGACGAGTCGTGGCCCACCTGTGCAATCGTATGATTCATTCGCGTCATCACACAACTAACATTCAGCCACATTAAAAGTTTGATAATAGGTTGAGGACGTTTCGTCCCAAATGCCTCTAACCATTCCCTTTACAGCATATACTGAAGGTGTGGTCATTTTCTTCGGGAACACATTCAGCCACATTTTCTACCTCACACTAAAGGATGGACGAGTCGTGGCCCGTTACTGTTACTTATTACACTGAAGGTGTGGTCATTTTCTTCGAGAACACAGTGCTTAGTCGCATTGCGGAGGCAGTTTCGAGTTTCGAGTAGAGACAGACATGCTACTTGACACAAAGCAAGTCGTGTCTCACTCAGAATAAATGCGAATAGGGACGCGGACACTGGCAAATTTATTTCTTACTGCCGGTAGATACTGGCAAAGACTGGCGTTTCAATGTGCTATACGAGAATAGGTGTGCACTCACAGTGTTTTAGTCGCGTAGACAATTGCGAAGACCGTTTCGAATAGACAGAGATGCTACTTGAAACAAAGCACCCACCCATGCCATTCTGCATCCGTCGGGCGAGAAGGCGACGTGGTGCACCCAGCCGGCGGAGGGGAACTCGGACATGAGCTGGCCGAACGGCATGCGAGAGCCCCACGGGTTCGGCGCGGGCTTCTCGTCCACCTGCAGACGGGATGGGTACTGATATGAGAGATGGAAGAGACAGGCAAATAGGGAGAGAGTTGGAGACACAGAGGGCGACAGAGATAGATAAGGAGAAGAGAGAAAAGAGGGGGAGAGAGAGAGAGAGACGCGCACCTCCTTGACCCAGGCGGAGAAGACCCTGGCGTGGAAGTCGCACGCGCCCACAGCCAGCAGCACGTTGTTGGGGTGCCAGTCGATGCATGTGACCGTCGAGCGGATCGGCTTCTTGATGTGCTTCGACACCCACCTGTATCGATTGGGTATCGAATTTGTCACTTTAGTAAAGAATCCGCAGGGTAACGAGCCGAAACAGCGTAAACCCCTCTTTCCACCATTAATTGTGTTTAGTGTTTCTTACTTTGCAGTTGTGTCTTGGTTATGTATTACGTATTTTTTTCCATTCCTTTTATACTATTCATCATTGATCGATCCATCACGCACCAGTCGTTCTCCTTCTCGTAGTAGCAGATGGAGACGAGCTTCGAGTTCGATCCGACAGCGAACTTGTTCTCGAGCGGAGACCACTTGACGCAGGTGGCGCCGCGGTTGATGCGCACCTCAAACACGATTATGTATCGACGGTCGACGCCGTGCGAAGCAGATGCTCTCAATGGAGCATACTAGTTCGGAACGGTGCCCAAGGACACCCCCGACAAGGACAAATGTTATATGTTTTGCGATTAGCTATTCCGAATAAACATTACGAAACAAATATTGAAACGCACCAGGACGAGCTCCGGCTTCCACTGGTTGGCGTTGAGGGTCCAGACGAAGGCGTTCTTGTCCTGCGAGCAGCTCACGATGCGGTTCGTGTTCGGCGCCCAGTCCAGCCCCGTCACCGGCAGGTCGTGCTCCGTCAGCACGTGGATACTCGACTGAATAAAGTAATTATATTATTTTGTAATTGAATAATATAATGCAATTACTCCGCCACTCACCCACTCCCCATTCTTCCACTGGAAGATGTGGATCTCACTGCTCGATGCGGACACCGCGATCTCTGAAACGAGAAATTAATAATTTGAACTATAGATTGCGTGAAATATATGTATATAAAATATGGCAATGAACAGAACAAACAGCACTACTCACGGGTGCGGTCCTTGTTCCACGCGTGGCAGGTGATGGGGCCGATTCCCAGGTTCCAGTGCTGCACCGGCGATCCGCTGGCCATCTAAGCTATCGTTATGCATTATAATTTACACAAACAAATGTAAAATAACCAGTATAACACTATCAAAAACGCCGCTCAATCGATCAGCTGAGTCACAGTCAGTATTTTTCGAGTACACGCGACAATTTCAAACATGGCCCTATGAATCACAACATTAACGTACGTTGAGTTTCTCGGTGAGTTTTATTCAGCGCGTGATACCAAACTTTTCAATGTACTAACTTTGTTACGGTTTCGTTACAAGTTTCCTCAATGTTGTACTTTGTATAATGGTTGTGTTTGTTTCACTAACACTTCGCATATTGATTGTAGGTATGCTGGCCTTCTGTGCACGCGCTGTGAGCAGCGCTGGCCGGCGCGCGATCGCCACTTCTTCCAATGCCAGCGCCTGGAAAAGTAAGTAGTTCGTATAATTTTGTACTTTATTGCCTCTCATTCAGTCACGGAGAAGAACGACCCTGCGTCGAACACGATCACTGTCGGCGTCGAGTCGCTCGATCTGCCCGTACGTGATGAGAAGGTGCGCTCGTGTCTCTGCAACTGCATGATTCATATTCTCCATGTTGTCTTTTCATCAAGTATCTTTTGATAGTTGTTCACCGACAGTGTTGCAGACGCTGTGCTCGCTGTGCACGTGCAACGTGCCCGTCAAGCTCTCCTACAGGGACGTCCTCGTTCTCGAGCAGTTCATGCGAGAGGTGTGTACGTATGTTATTAGTAATAAAATATCACTGCGTCAATTATGTTATTTAAATAAGTCACAAGTCGTTTTAGGATGGCACCGTTTTGCCCCGCCAGCTCACCGGTCTGTGCAAGAAGCAGCAGCTGCGGTTGGAGAGGTACTTTTTCATATGTAGAATTGTAGTTTGTAGATTGTCGAACTGGTCTCTCACTATGTCATCGATTGCCTTCATTTTCATTGGAAACATTCGACACCAGTGTTTTTTTTCATTAGTGGTTGAACTTTTTCCATCCTATGACGCGAGACGCGACTCTCGCCTTCGCCTCTATCACGTGGCTCGATCAGATGACCACCATTATCCATTCAACATTACTAATCGAATTACTGGGCTGCCACTATTGTCACCTAATTACTATCAAGTATCTTACTCTCAATCGTATACGAATATGCAATGTCTATCTCGGCTACGTTGTATCCATGGTATCACTGTATCCCTGTATTGCAGATGCGTGATGCAGGCGCACTGGGCCGGTCTCTTCCCGGACCGCACTGTGCCCGACTTTGACCGCGCCGGATACAAGCGCTTCAACCGCTACTGGAACGACGACATGGACATGTACCGGCTCGAGGTAGGTTATTGATTATCGATTTTTGTGAATTATGTCCTTTGCATCCCGGGGTTTGCAGGAGAAGAAGCAGCAGGGCACGTGGTTCTACATCAAGCGCTACCAGACCAAGAACCGCGCCGTCGGAAAGCAGTAGAGTGGATTTATTGATTTATCGATCCAGGAAGATTGATCGCACGTCTCTTTGTTATCTTATTTGTTGTTATCTAGGCTAGTGTCCGATAGATTACTTCTTATACATGTACTGTTTCGCTGTTTGTTCGATAAACGTGTTCACATTTCCGCAACTGCGACATTTTATAGCTTGTACTCACGCCAGCGAAATCGTTCCTCGTGATCGATTGTAATATCTGTATTGATTGATGTGATGTATAATTAATTAATGTTATTCAGTCAGGAGGGTTCACTAATGTGAGTTGGTGAGATGCGGCGACTACTCGCTCTCTTGCTGCTCTCCCTCTCCTTTTCCAACGCACTGCGAATCGGCGAGCCCGTCGATTTCCAAGTGTCCGCGTGTCCCTCGGTCATCGGATGCGCATGTGTTGGAGATGATCCTACTGTAGTTGGTGAGTGGTCAGCTTGAAGATGTGGACAGTCTTCTATACAGCCCCTTCAAAGGGCCTTCAGGAGGCGTTACGAAGGCAGTTATTTGTAGTGAAACAACAGTAATACCTATGCAACAACAATAATTTTTGCAGCCTGCCACGGTATCCGCTCGTCCGTGGTGGACGAGTTGGCGGTGCAGTTTCCCCGACTGCGCTCGCTGGCCATCACTGGATGGCTCGATTATCACCTACCACTCGAGCCGTTCCAGCAACTGCCAGAGCTCACCGAGCTGCGAGTCGAGGACGCGTGGGTGGAGACGGTCAGTTAACCACTATGCTTCACTTTTGATAACCGTTTTGTTATTTTTTTTACAGTATTTCACATTTCACGCGTTAACCACCCCTATAAATTATTGTTGCAGATCTCTGCGAACCGCACGGAGCTGTCCGTTCTGGAGGTGCTCTCTCTGTCGGGCAACCGCATCTCGAACTGGTCGCACGTGTGCGATGCGCTGGCTGCGAGTCCTGTATTGAAAGAGCTGCTGCTAGTGAAGAACCGCCTCACCCACATGGAAGAGTGTGGGGGAGAGGGGGTGGCGGACAAGCTGCAGAAGCTGGATATGCACGAGAATGGGGTGAGTTGTGCTATTGAATGTATCGGTTTCGGTATGTTCTCTATCTACGGTAGATTTTAAATATAGGTTGTTGGGATCATTGTGAATTGCAGCTCGCCTCCGTTGCCGGCTGGCCGTCTCCGACCCTGTCGTGGCTGTCGCTGGCTCGCAATTCGCTCCGTTCCCTGCCCGCCCCTCCCCGGCACATCCAGTGGTGCGACCTCAGCCACAACCCACTCGTCGACTTGGAGATGGACGAGATGAACGGGCTCAAGGTGGGTATAGTGTTTTGTGTATTGTGCTTTCATGTGTGTTTTGTAGGTGCTGAACCTATCGTCGACGCTGCTCGAGTCTCTGCCGGATATTCGCGCGAGTAAGCTGGAGGAGCTGAGAATGGAGGACTGGTGAGCCGTCTCTCTCTCTCTCTCTCTCTCTCTCTCTCTCTCTCATGTTCACCTCCCCTTTTAGTTCCCGTCTCACTGTGCTGGACGTGTCCCGCTGGCGCGTGCCCTCCCTCCGCACCCTCTCGCTGTCGGGTGCGTCACAGCTCGTGTCCGTCTTTGGCCGCCTTCCTTCCTCGATTCGAGACGTTGCCATTCAACACTCGCAAATCAGGACGTTCCCGGAGGAATTCTTTTCGGGGTGAGCGGGTTTTTGAAGTCTTGAGTGCTCTTTAATTCGATAGCGCAAACACAATTATCGTTTGATTCCTGTGCCATGGTACCACCTTGAATTCCCCCAAAGACTCCAAGTATACTTGCAGATCTCTGGTCTCGCTGGATCTCTCCCATGCGGCGGGCTTCGAATGGGACTGTGACGAGTGCGTGGTGCGATGGAGTACGCCGGTCGCCAGCCTGCTCAGTGAGTTGTTGTCGTCGTTGTCGTTGTCGTTGTCGTTGTCGTTGTTGTTGTTGTTGTTGTTTACACGACAGTTTCAGACGGCACGGTATGTCCTGCAGTCGCGCCAGCACCGCTCGACAATTGCAAGCTCGGCATATCCTCGCAGCAGGTTGGTCGTCGTCTTTTCTTTCTAGATTTATGAATTCTGCTTTGTCATACGTCATATTTGTGTTGTCAGATATGATATGAAATGTTTCAGCCCGAGATGTTCCGCTCGCGCCACGGCGGCGACATTGTGATGCCGTGCGCCGTGTACGGAAGTCCTGCTCCCAAGGTTAGAGAGAGGGAGAGGAGAGAGAGCGGGATATATATATATATATATATATATATATATATAGACCGGTCTCTTTCAGGTGAGCTGGTGGCGCGTCCGGCCGAAGTTGTTGATTGGCTCGTTCGATCCGGCCACGTCCACCGCCACACTGCTCGCCAACGACACGCGCTACGCGATTGGAGGAGGCGGGGTGTTGAAGGTAAATAAGTACGGATGTTTGTATCGCTCATTTTCATTGACGTCTTGATTTTTATCCATTTTTTTCCTTTTGCATTTTTCACCGGAAAGGATGTACGAATCAAATGAGTTACTCGATTTATTCGATTGATGATGTTTTACATTGATTCTCTTATTAACCTTTTTCTTCTAAAATCATGATTGTGTGATGATGATGAACGAAAAACGAATCGAATGGAGGGCATTTGAGATCTCTTCGGCGGCGCCCGATGTGGTGGAGCGGTACATTTGTGTGGCGGAGAACGCAGAAGGCAAGGTGTGGCGACAGCTACACTTCCGGCTCGACTACCGATTCTGGTCCGTCTCCTCACTTTCTCTCCTCTCTCTCGCTCTCTCTCTCTCTCTCTCTCCACTCCATTCCTCTTCTCTTCAGGTACAGCCTCGACATTTTCGAGTCGGTCTTCTGGGGCAGCTGCTTCACGGCTATCGTCGTGTGCTCCTTCTCTTTCCTCCTCAACATTACCTGGATCATTTGCAGGAAGAGCATACTGTGGTGGGTCGTGGGCTATCGATTGATTCCGAGCAGAAGATGAATGGGATAGGGTACTTTGGTATGGTATGAACACAGTCAGGGGCGCAACAATATGACAGCAGCATACGAATTACGGAATAAAAGACATTACAATCACAACAATTACAATATGAAAACACATACAGGATGAAAAACATTACAAATATAGTCTTCGCCTGGAGGATAGTTTCTGTTATTGCCAGCCGGGGTCAGTTGGCGAAACTCAGTTGCGAGCGAGAGAGGTCAGACAGCGCGAGCAAATGGTCGAGTGTCGCGCGGCCTCTTTGATTCGCATGCCGGCTTCTTTGAACGATATTATCGTTTGAAAGCGCGCGCTTGGGTCTCCTCACGACTAGAAGGTAGATCGAATGCGACTAGAGGGTAGATCGATTTTCTACCGTAATGGATGTACTTGTATTGACTGCACTGCAGGTGGATCAACCGTGCGGAGCGTCTGTCGCGCGTGCAGAAGATGGTGGAGGCGATGGAGAAGTACAGGAGCCGGCAGCTGGAGGGCCTGCAGGAGAGGTACACCAGGAGGGTGCAGCACGTCAGGGACAACTACCACTCGCAGGTATAGGGGGAACGGGGGAAGCGAGGGGGAAATGGATTTTGCGGACATTTTAAGTGCAATCAGTTTTGTATAGTAGTGATTAGTTACAAGATGAAACATTGGGTGTAGCAGGTGGAGAAGTAGAAGATACAGTAGAATATGAAACATTGGATAGTACATGTGGTGACGTAGAAGAAGCCAGTAGAAGATTATACCCTGACCATATTGCTTGTAGATGGAGACGTAGAAGATGTCAGTGGAAGTAGATACAGTAGACGATGAAACGTTGGGGGTGGAGACATAAAATACAGTAGAAGTAAATACATTAGAATCTGAGCGATTGTGTGTTTTAGGTGGAGACGCTGCGCGCGTCGTACTCTGCGCAGGCGGAGAAGTTCCGCGGCTACAGGACGGCGCAGATGGACGCCATGCGGGAGAACCTCGACCATATGAGGGACAACTACAACCAGCAGATGGGCAAGGTGCGTATGTGGTTGATTATCGCTCATTTGTGATGGTGTGGTAAGCACCATTGAATTACGTTCCAAGCGTTTGAGAGGGAGTAGAGAGAGAGAGAGAGAGAGAGAGAAGGGAGATCTTTCTCGGTGCAGGTGCGCGACTACGGTAGCCGTCGCGCGGAGCAGCTGTGGGAGAGCTACGAGAGGCAGGTGAACCGCGTGCGCGCCTTCTCCCTCCAGCACCGGCTCAAGCTCATGCGCCAGTACAAGGTGGGATACTGTATTTTGAAATGTTATCAACATTACGTTCCGCAAACACTAGGATTGGGTGAAAATGAAGAGAGTTTTGTTTTCAGGTGAAGCAGCGCTATCTGAACAAGCTGCTCGAGACGTTCCAAGATGTGCACTCGCCGGAGGAGATGAGAAGACATGTAAGGATCTCTCTCTCTCTCTCTCTCCTCGTTCCTCCCTCTTTCTCTCTTCTCCCCTCTCTCACCCTATCCCTTTCAGGAGGAGCAAGTGCGCGCGGTGTTAGATCTTCCGGCGGAGCAGTCTCTTCCCGGCGAAGGCCAACTCTCTCGTGCCTCCTCCTTCTACTCCCTACCCGAATATGTGATGGACGAGAATGGCCAGCTCCGTCCGTCGTCCCTCATTGGAGGAGCCGAGGTGAGCGAGCCAATCGGAGACAGGGGGCGGGGCTTGATGTCGACGCTTGCAGGTTCGCTTCACTCGCGAGCCTCTTGTGCGACGCAGTCCAGCGTCACCCTCTCCGTACACGCCATCCACTTCCAAGCAGTGAAAACTGCAGGCCATCGAGTCAGAAGACGAGAGAACAAACATTCTACCACTGTGAATCGTGTATGATATATCGCCCAATGCAGGTTTTGACAATTCGTGTAGACACTTGATAGCTTTTTTCATACTTCCATTCTTTCACCCCCTTTGGCCCACACACATTGAAATTCTCGACTCATTCCAGCACTGTTTGAAATTAGGTTTTTGCGAGCGATTGTAATATAGTGCACTTTTGTTGCAATGTTTTATCTATCTAATAAATATTAATAAACTCTTGTACTGAGTCATATCGGATTGAATGAGTGGATGAATGAACTGGTTGTGCTTCTACCGCGTGTATTTGTTGTTAGTGCTGTGCCGATATTTTTGTATCGAGAAGTCTAGATGACTCGTCGCACGTTGGAAATTTGCATCGACAGTTTCGAGTCGGCACGAGCGGCGGTGGAAGGAGGTGGGCGGAGCGTGAGGGGCGGAGCATAGTGGCCGTTGTCTAGGCGCGGACCAGCTGGAGGTGTGTTCGTCGCTGGCTCTAGGCGGTCTCACGCCGTCTGCCGGTCTACTGAAGAGGATAGTGGCTGCCTTTCCGGGAGTGAAGACTATGTGCATGCTGCGACCGAGGGGCGGAGACTTTGTCTATGACGAGGAGGAGGTAGACAGAGAGAGGGAGAGAGAGAGAGACTGGGGGAGAGAGAATTCATCCAGATGGAGGTGATGCTGGCGGATATGGAGGTGCTGGCGGCGCTCGGCGCCACTGGATTCGTGTTCGGCTGCCTGGACGAGTGAGTGTGGGAGGAGAGTGGGTGTGTGATGGTGGCAGTCGATTGCAGACAGAACCGTCTGCACGTGGAGCAGTGTGGTCGTCTGCTGGCGGCGGCTGGCGCCCGACCCTGCACCCTCCATCGCGCGTTCGACCTGACCGCAGAGTGGAGGTGAAACATCTACATGAATAGCGCTCCCATAACGCGTCCGTAAATATTCTAGCAACCAGGAGGAAAGGATAAGAGCCTTCGATTGACGCGAAATTTCAGGACTTGTCTCGAGCAGGCGGTCGCTCTCGGCTTCTCGTGTATTCTGACAAGTGGCTGCGCGCCCACGGCCGTCCAGGGCAAGGAGGTAGGTCGGAGGAAGAGTGAGATGACAGAAGTTGATACTATCGGTGGCATTTCGGGCTGAAAGACAGTTCCAGCAGGAAACCAGTGTCCACAGAAAAGTATTGCTGACACCTCAGGTTGTGGCGGCGGCGGCTCGCCTCGCTGCCGGTCGGATCGGGGTGATGGCTGGGTCGGGGGTGGCGCCGGCTAGTCTGCCCCAGCTGGTCGGACTGGTAGACGCGTTCCATGGATCGGCCGGAAGGGACAGAGAGAGCAGGGTGGGAGGGAGGAGGGAAGGATGGAGAGAGAGAGGGAGAGAGAAGGGGGGAGAGGGAGGCGGGAGAGAAGGAAAGAGAGAGAGAGGGGGGAGAGAAATGTAATCATGCAGGCTGCCCCGTCCGCCTTCGCGATGGGCTCCAGCGACTCGGACCGAGTGCGCGTCACAGACGCGGCCATTGTTCGGAAGATGCGAGCGATCATCGATGAACTGTGAATTGTCCTGTGTGATAAACGTTTTTCAACTTGAAAGTTTTGTTTTAAGATTACGACTTTTCGTTTTGTGACGTTTACATCTCGTTTACAAATTTTGCCATCTCTTTTCGTCATTTCGACGTCTCGTTTACCCGACTTCCACCATTCCCGTTTTGTCCGTCACAGGCGGCGGTCGGTCGGCTGCGATGAAGGCCGAAGACGGAGACGACAGCGTGGACTACAAGGCCAAGTACCACGCCGTGATGGCCGAGCTGGACGCGGCGAGGAAGCAGCTGGCTAGCTCGCAGGAGGCGACCATCAAGATGGAGGAGCAGATGGAATGGCAGAAGAAGATGGAGGAGCAGATGGAATGGCAGAACGCCACGCTCAAACAGCTCGTGGAAATGGTCGGAGAGGGACGCCAGCTGGCCGGGGTTACTGTACCTACCGTACCACAGGAGATGGCGACGGTGGCGGCGGCGGCGGACAGCGAGGGCGAGCAGGAGGTGCGCGCTTCCTTTCATTCACCACACGTACAATTGCTTCAGGTGCGGATGAGCCTCGCGGCGTATCGCGAGCTGCTCGATTCGAGAAAGGTATGCATTTCATATATTAAAGTACTGTGATGTCCTTGATTCCAGCCGGTCACCTACCAGTACAGCTACGGCGCGGTCGGTGTGCAGGTGTGCGGCAGCGGAACGAGTCAGTTTAAAAAATTTTTTTGTTATTATTGATCTGTTTCAGACATTTCTGGCAACGAGTTCCGTATCGAGGGAAGGCGGACGGAGCCCGGCGAGTGTGTGGGAGAGGGAGCTGCACAGGACAAGGACAACCATTACCCACTTCGCCTACTGCAAGAGAACCCATAGTAGGACCACTATAGCCACCCTTCCCCTCGACACCTCGCATGCATGCTCCTCACGCACGCACACTCACATGCACTCCCTCCCTCTCTCTTATATATTCAATTCCCTAGATTTGCTCGTGGTTTCTTGTGTTTTGTGCGTATTCCATCGTCTTGTTGTGGTCCTCAAACCCTAGATCATTAATAAATGTTGTGTTCAAGAACCGCGTCTTCGAGTTTTGATGTGTTCGGAGAAAGTAATTAAAAAAGGTTACGCGTAGAAATCAGTTACAACGACGTTTATCGCCAATCAATCGTCACAATTATTATGCACGCATGTCATAGAATAAATACACTATCGAGAGAGATACCAGAACTGCACAGGGAAGTGATAAAGCCAGATGTAAGTCAAATGAAAACTATACAATGTCACATGCCATGCAGATTCGCCTCACACAATCTGATTCGTTCCGGGGTGGTCGATCTCGACTCTGCGGATGAGAGAGCGCAGCACGGTGTCAAGAATCGCGTCGTCCGGGCACGCAGTGCGACCCTGCAAAGCGAATCTATAATATTATTCTGGGAGATAGTTCGCCAGATTACGGTATAAAATCGATCTACCCTCTAGTCGCATTCGATCTACCTTCTAGTCGGGAGGAGACCCAAGCGCGCGCTTTCAAACGAAAATATTGATCAAAGAAGCCGGCATGCGAATCTCTCTCTCCCACTCTTCCTCTCTCCCCTCAGAATACTTGATCAGACCGTACTAGTGTTGTCTCTACAAGTCTCCTTCCCACTCACCAGCTGTCGCTTGAACGCGTTGAGGGAAGAGAATAGGCGCTTGAGGTGGCTCGTCTCCACCAGCGACGTCACCTCCTTGCCGAGCGACAGGTCCATGATGGAGATCACGTTCCACATGTCGTTCTTCCTCTGCAATATAACCACTGTTCTTTCTTTCTCTCTCTCTCTCTCTTACTCTCTCTCTCTCTCTCTCTCCATCTCCCTCCCCCTTGCCCACCTCCTCGAGTATCTCTCGCACATCCGGCAGCACGTCTCCCAATACCTTCACGTGGGCGCGCGCAAACTGCTCAGCAGTGATCGTCTCCTGAAATGGTTAGATCTCACTCACTGAACTCACTCACTCACTCACTCACTCTCACTCACTCTCGCCACTCACCGCATTGTCCACTTCCAGTTCGCTCCGCTCGGTGATGTGAATGAGCACCGCGGTGAGCAGGGCTGAACGAACTTATCTCTTTCTCTCTCTATCTCTCTCTCTCTCTCCTCACCTATGCAACTAGTCGGATGGGCTCCGCTGAGACGCACCAGCTCGCACGCGAGACGCCACGCGCCAAACTGACACAATACATGGATCAACTGAATCCCCTTTCGTCCACGCACCTCGACCATCATAGATTCTTATGAGTAATTTAGTTTTTAAATATTCGAATTTCATTTTTTTTTCTTCGAATATGAAGCCACGCACCTCATCAGAGATCTCGCAGAAGATGCGCGAGAACTCGACCAGAATCGAGCGAGCCATGAGCGACGAAGCGGAGAGGATCTGCAACGTTGTCTCCTCTCCTCTCTCTCTCTCTCTCTCTCTCTCTCTCTCTCTTTCTCTCTCTTTCTCTCTCTCCCTCCCTCCCTCCCCCCTCTCCCCTCCCTCCCTCCCTCTCTCGCCCTCTCTCTCCCCCTCACTCACATTTCCCAGTGCCTTGGCGGCCGCGTTGTGGACGCTGGTGATGGCCCATCTATCGGTGGCCAGGCGGCACACGGCAAACGCCAGGATGGAGAGGTCGGTGGGCGACTGCATGCGCAGATCCACCACCGTCAGCACCGACAGAATGCGGCACACCTGAACTAGTGCAAAGTCGCACATTCCAGTAACTACACTTGTCCAAATGCGAGTTGATCCTAACCCTACAGTATATCGTGTTTGCAAAGTGTAATCTTTAGAATTTTAACCGTACACCTATCCCTTCTCCCCCTTTTCTGTTTCTCTCTCTTTTCTCCTCTTCCCACCTGCACGCCGGCCATCTCCTCCCGCTCCTTGTCGTCGGTGAGGCGCGGCAGGCAGGCGCCGCGGAGTGCGCGCGCGTATCCGTCCGCGCGCGGGTAGAACTCGCCGCGCGGCACCAGCTCCGTCACTGTCGTCTGCGCCGCGCGCGCCAGCCACGCCAGACACTGGACACATTTTCCTTTTTCGCGGATATTCAATTCCTTTCTACACAACTTTCTACACAACATTCGTTGGTTTCCATTCGAAACTATCCATCAAGTGATCTAAACATTGTAATCCAATGCAATCATCCACCCCCCTTCCGCTCCCCCCCACTCACGTGGTCTATACTCGGTCCGCCGGCCTTGCCCTGCTTGCGGTGCGCCACCAGATCGGCCATCGCCGACTCGAACTGCGCCGTGCAGGGGAACGCGCGGCTGCCGAGCAGACACACCTAAAGCGTGTTGTTACCTGGTTGGTCAGTCTCTTTAAACCACTTCGAACCACTTTGAATAGCTTGCGATTGCCTTGCATCGCCGTCTATGGATGGATCTGGCTTCAATTCCTTCTCGAAACCCAAAACCCATTACCCATAGTTTAACAGAGCCCCCCCCCAGTCAGACACGACCCACGTCGAGGGCGCTCCAGTCGTCGTCGCCGCCGAGTCGGTCGGCGTCTTCGCGGCAGAAGAGCGCGTGGCTGGGCACCGTGCCCATCACCCGCCCGCGCCGCCACTCTCCCGTCAGTGTCATCTACGAACACGCAACATTCATACCGTTCAAGACGCAATTCACACAAACTCAGCTCCAACCTCCCTCTCTCATTCCCCCAACCCTATGGCTAGTGTTGTGGAGTATACCACAAAAGTAAAGTTCTCTTCACCTTGTCCTTCTCGATCTCCTTCAACTTGTCGCTGCCCATGAACTGCACTGCCGCGCGCCCCCCGTCGTCCAGCATATCCGAGAAGTCAGTCGCGCGACGCAGCGCCAGACTCGACCTGCATATCATAGCAGGTGTAACAGACCACAACACATTAATGGACTGAAACCATACCTGCGTATTTGCCACAATTCGAAAGTAGTAATAGCCGTTACCTCTTCGAGTCGGGTGTGTCGAGTGTGGAGTTGCAGGAGAGCTGTGATATGGAGAGGGGATCCTCGTCCAGCAGACCATCGAACGCGCGCGCATTCGCCAGGATCATCGCAGCGCTCACCTTCTTCTCCGCCATCTGCGAGAAGCGAGATGTTCAGCTCCTCTATCCTGGCTCACTCCACACAGATATGCGACAAGCGCAGCCGACACGCAACGGACAGCACACAGTGCAGACACAGTGCTCCTCCGCGACCTTTATTCCAGTAAAACGACCCGTACAGCGAAAACAACATAACAAAGTCAAAATAGACGTCAACAAGGAGTGTAACAAGGAGCTCAGGCAGAGAGGGCGGAGGCGACCTGCTGCTGTCGGTGCTGCGCCGAGTCGAAGCAACGCGTCTTCATAGAGTCGTCCATGCAACCGCCTGCAGATACGAACGTATAAGCGAGAATAAAACGTTCAGCGGTCGAAATGCGATTCATAAAACATTAGATTCTTTGTGAATCTACACAAGTCCCAACGTACCGCGAGTGCGCAGCCGGATCATGCCGACACTGCCGCACACGACACTGCACGACATCGAGCACATGGCGGCCACGTCGCGAGGCGGATCGCACAGCAGCATCGACTGGAACGAGTGAAAAGGTAAAGGTAGCCTGAGGTGATTAAGGTAAAAGTAATTCAAGAGATTACTACGGCGGAGTGGGTTCCACCACTGAACGATGCCTTACTCGGGCCGAGCCCAAGAGTTCAAATGAAACGAGTACATAGCGAAATTTCATGAATGCATGACTCCGAATTGTCGGACGGTGTACAACACACGAGTTTTCACTAATTTCTCTCTTTCCTGTTTCACGTGCTTTCTACTAGCGAACAATGAAAGAAAGCTCACTACTTACCTTGACGTCGCCGCTCTTGAGTGTCGCCTGGTAGACGTAGAACGTGCTGGCTACGGGCAGGTCCGACAGCTTCAGCGCCACCTTCTCGTCTAGCAACTACAAAAAGTCACTCAAGATTCAATCATCATGTATTTAAATATTAAAAAAAAATTATATACATCAAAGCGTTAAAATTTTTAACGCTGTGTTGTATATAATTGTTTTTTTTAACTTAAAAATAAGTAGATGATATGAAATGATTTGAAAACACCTACCTCGATTTGGGTGCTGTCAATCGGGGACTCATCTTCGTCATCGTGGATGAGCTTCACCGAGGGCAGCTTGACGTCGAGCAGCGCCGCCAGGAGACCGCCGAGCGCCGCGTCCAGCACAGACCCGTCCGCGTTCAACACCTATTCGACATTCAGTAGGTTTGAAATCAGCTCCGCATTTTACGGTGAAAACAGTATCGTGGATTTTGAACATTCAGTGTACTTGCACTTCAGAGTATATATAGCTGGCAATCATCAATTCTCGTATGCGGTTCAAGCCGACGCGAATAACACAATCAACAATGATCTCACCCGAATCTCTGCGGAGAGGAGCCACTGCAAACGGGGATCCGTGGCTAGGAGCGCGTCGCGAGGGAAGAACGCATCGCGGGCGGCCAGGTCGGATAGCACGTGCTGCACCTCCAGCAGCTGCTTCTGAAACCTTTCATATAAGAAAACACTTTGAAAAATACAATAAGTGAGGGGGGGAGGTGGTGAAGAACTTTACCTCGTCGCTCGATTCTCCGCCGGTCATCTTCACCTCGAGAACATTCTTGTCGGAAAGCAGCGACAGTGTGGCGTTGATCTCGCACACAACCGTCACTCCACCCTGCCGAACTAGTGACGAACCCACCACGGGAGAGGAGCAGATCGACGTCTACAATTGTATGTGGAGGATTACGAAGGTGAAGGTAGTAACAACATGCATGTAACGTTGAGACTAGGTAAAATTAATGCGTTCGTTAAGATACTCTTAATTAGAGAGGGCGCGCAGCGCCCTCTCTTTTGGCTTAGGATAGGGCTCGCGCCAGAATTTTCAAGAAGCGATATCCAAAAATCATGTTAGCAGGAATGGGAACTCATCCAATTTATGTTAGTTAGATTCGCACGGTTCCGTAGGCCATATCACTAATTGATGGCATCTTTGTATCTGTGGATGTCGTGTCCGGTAACGCTGACTCTCTGCCGAAAGTGTACTCTCTCGGCGTTTTCAGGCCCCATTATACTTTCACGCAGACGCTGACGCGACGCTGACGCTCCCGTGCAAAAGATGCAACTATTGATTTCGTTGACGCAGCGTGATCAAAATCGATAGGTGCATCTTTTGCACGGGAGGGTCAGCGTCGCGTCAGCGTCAGCGTGAAAGTATAATGGGCCCTTTCTGCGCGTGTTCTCCAACTAGCACTTTGAGTGTAGTTCGCCTCGCCGCCGCCAGCGTCTAATTCGCGCCGGGTTTGCGTTGTTTTGGGTTTCTCGGCACTCTGGCTAGCTCTCTCTCCCGGCAGGCGGGCAGGGCGCGCAGAGAAATTAACGACAGAGCTTGGGAATCAGAAACAGAAGAAATTTCTATGAAATTCAACAAAAGCACATATATTATCTGTTAAAAAGTACTTGCGTAAAGATATTAAGTTTGTCTTGACCCAATTCAACAAAAGCGCATGCATAAAACGTTTACAAATACTAACACAAACCTGCGCATAACGGACAGTGGACACTAACAGATGAAATATAACAATACAAATGAATAACGTCATACGTCCATATTAGAGAGAGAGAGAGAGAGGAGAGAGAAAGGGGGGAGAGAGGCGCAGGTTTGTGTTAGTATTTGTAAACGTTTTATGCATGCGCTTTTGTTGAATTGGGTCAAGACAAACTTAATATCTTTTTAACAGATAATTTTTAACAGATAATCTCACCTTGAACGATAAGGTACGGAACGCATCGACGGCTCGTCCATCGGGAAAGAGCCCCTCTCGCAGAAAGTGCGAATAGTAGGCGTTCGGATCGCACAACTTCAGCAAATCCACCGCCATCGCTCCAAACGGAACAGAGTCGGATAAAGAAATGGTTTACCTGAAAAATGGTGAATTGAGTACTACTACAGTACAAAGAAAACAAACAAAAACAAAAACAACATGCAAGAAAAGAAAAAAACACTAACACTCACTTCGAAACTACCGTAACTAATTCAATAAACGGTCAAATCAATGCTAAATGTGAAAATTAGAGCACAATTGTGTTTCTTCAAAAAAATTTATTGTTTTAATTTTTTTTGAAATATTGAAGTTTTGTTTTGCTATGTACATCGCATATGTTAATCCGAACATTTACAAAATTCACTCACTACTCCATTCCTGTTTAGCGCGTATTCTCTCACTGACTCACCTCACTCACCTCTCTCCCTCTCTCGCTCTCGCTGATCCGATCAATACTGCCCATCCCTCCTGCTCACTCACTGGCGGGCTTTTTTGTTGCAGTGGCGTCTTGTGGTGGATGACCCTTGGTCATCTCACTACGAGCATAATTCCACCTCCCACTTGTAAAACCCCGATTTTCAAGTTGTCTGCAATTACTCGCCCACAGCCGCATATTACCTTCATTTTACCTAATGCTCTCGCCTCCGCTCTCGCGCCCACTCTATTTTTGCGCCACTTATTATGGAGCAAACATGCATTCACCTAGTCCGCCCCCTCAACTCGTGCTATTTGCGGGGAGCGCCGCTACACTTTGCATGCTCCTTTCGACACGTTCAGCGTTCCGCCCACTCCATGTACAGTATACCTGATCGACTTATCCTATCATCTCCCCTCATCTCCACCTATCACTCGCCTCGGAACGGGTTCGCGGATCCGCGCGGACAACCTTGCGGTCCTCATTGAGTGGAATGTCCTCTTCTCCTCCTCCTCCTCCTCCTCCTCCCATTCAATCGCTGTTTCGAGACACGACCTTGCACCACATTCCCACCTGGTTTTTCACTCACTGCCAATTCGGCTTTGTCGAAACCCCCAATGGGGTCAGCCGTGATTGGGAGCCGTGGCTCGCAACGCGCCGTTCACAGTCAGCTGTCCGAATCTCGAGTTTCATCCGCCCTATCACATTCCACCGCACTGATCTATGCAAATCGCGAGAGATTCGAATCAGCTGCTCTCTCTCTCGCCGGCTAGCCACTCTCACTTGACGCAAACAGATGTGTCCCCTGGGCGTACTGCGGCATCCAGGAACCAATACTAGGATTCATGTCCACTCCCCCCTTCTCTCACTACTCTACTGCACATCTCTGTGTTTATATCATACACCTCCCTCTCTCTCTCTCTCCCTCTCTCTCTCTCTCCCTCCCTCTCTCTCTCTCTCTCCTCCATCCACCACCACCACCGGCGTTGCACATATGTCGTCGAGTCGTTTTCTCCTCCTTGAATCTGCTGTTGTGACAACACGCTGCTCGATAGCTCGATTGATCGCATCCCCCGCTCTCCGATACTTCTTCCAAACTGTTTGTGCATGTCGCATCGGCATAGGTGCGCCGCCCCTCGAAATAGACATAAACCCCATCCAAAACGCCTCATCCTCAAACCGCGAAAAACTAGATTCGCATATGCACATGCCTCTTCTTTGTCCAGCGAAACCGCCTGCCAGCGTCTTAGACCAATACCACTCTTGAGTGTGTTTGATCTACCGATCCTGAAGCCTCTTCTTTGCACGCCGATCGATGCGCTGTGCAATCTCTCTCTCTCTCTCTCTCTCATCAGCTGATTGCTGCTAATGACCACTTGATAGTGAAGAGATCTGGCTGATTTATGCCTCTTCTCTATCCGCCAATCCGCCCGCTGATCCTTTCTACTCGTACAGTAATCAGCTGGCACTGATCACTAATCTGCTGATCATGCAATATCAGCTGATCACACTGTTGGTGCATCTCCCACGGCTTGTTTGATTAGCGGGCGTTGGGTCACGGTCATTTGCATTCAGTCGCTCTCTCACTCACTCGATGTGTCCCTGTTTGTATACCAATCGACTGGCGCTTTTTGAGTTGTCCAGGGTATTGATCCGTCTCGATTCGGTCGCATCCCTAGATCCCTCACTCCTC